>JAQMWT010000085.1:0-29414 GCA_029834535.1 Chrysophaeum taylorii
CCGCGTCACCGGAGGTAGCGGGCCTCTCTTCCCCATCAGCCCGCCATCGTGCCAGCCCCCTGGCCTGTGCGTTTCCTACGTTTTACTACTGGATGCGTATATCGTGATAAAGCACACAACAAAGAACAATGATGATTATAGTGGAGTCGAGCGTACCGGTGCATTCATACGCGCCAAGGGAACCTGGCTTCCTGTCGCTTTCATCGACGCGGCAGAAGGCGCAGGAGCTTTCTTTACCGGCTCCCATGCACCAATAGCAATAGGGTCGCTTTTCTTGCAGCAGCCACAGCGGCGACATACGGGGCTCGTATGAGTTTTAGCCAGATTCTGGCCGGGCCGCCGGGGCACGGACAGACTATGTGTGGGAGCAGCGGGAGCAGCAGGCGGAGTAGGCTCATGTCGCAGCTGACTGC
Organism: Chrysophaeum taylorii; assembly: GCA_029834535.1. NCBI lineage: Eukaryota > Pelagophyceae > Pelagomonadales > Pelagomonadaceae > Chrysophaeum > Chrysophaeum taylorii. The sequence continues at coordinate 414 of JAQMWT010000085.1, forward strand.
GGGCGACCTGAATGTCGGGCACGGTAATGCGACAGGAGGTTGGTAGCTTCGGAGGCACCACGGCGGCTTCAGTGGCAGTGGACGTATCGGCATGCTCCTCGATGAACGGCGAATCCATATCATTCCTTGGCTCCTCCGATCCGCCACGGGCCAATGGCAGTCGGGGTGCGGGATCTTGAAAGGCGGCGCTCCCTTCATGTGAGGGATCACGTAGCTCGGCTTGGAGCCGGACATTCTCGTCACGCACAGTGGACGTCGGCTTGTTCGGCGCAGGACCAGCGATTGTGCATGCAATATTCAAAACCCGCTGCCGCTCCTTGCCATATTCGCGCAAGAGGCCCGCATTCTTCCGGAAAATCCCGCTCGAAAAGTCTCGGCGAGATTCGAGAGCCTTGACTTGATTCTTCCACCAGTCAGCAAACTCGGAGTAATTGATAGCGTCGTGCACATTGGCACTTGAGGTATTGTTCATGAAACGCCGGTAGTTTGATTTGAACAGGTCTTTCTCCGCCGTTGTTGAAATCTGCGTAACCGGGATGACGTCGGCTGTGCCCCACCTTCGCAATGCCTCAGGCAGCGTCGATCGCCACAAGACAACATCATCAGACTCGCAAATATCATCATCGTCATCACCGACATCGACCTTCGCCTCGTCCTCATTCGCATCGTCGCGAGAGTTGACGACATAGAACTGCTCGTTTGTGGAAGCAAAATCCCGAGTTGAAACAAAGAATGGATGCGTTGAAACAAAGAATGGATGCGCCGGCCTGTCATACCACGAAGCTGTCGTCTCTTGAATTTACTCGATCAACCAATGATTGTAGAAGCCGCGGTACATCGGCGGCAGGTCACCATTGTCCACAGCCATGTCGTTGTTCCAGCGGTAGTTGAATCCGCGAACGAGGTTGATGCAGAGACGTGGCGAGTGCGACGCGAGTGCCACCAGATTTCGCAAGTGAAAATGGTATCCTTCCAGCTGTGAAGTTCCACGAATAGTGCAGTAAACAGGACGCCCATCGCGAGTAATCTTGCAGACAAAATAGTATTTGAGCTCTGGGTGATCTGATAGACACCCACATCGAACGTGTCCAATGATGGCGCGATATTCGCGCCACGTCTGATTGGTGAAGAGCTGCTTACCAGTTGCGGCGTCGACGCAGTTCGCGAAAAGTTCGACGACCTTTGCCAGCTCGGCCTCCAGTACATCCGGCGGTGGGACCGTGCGCCGCACCCTATGCGCAAAGTAGGAATAGTTTTCGCGATATCGACTCTCGACATACTCCTCCGCAAGACGCTCCAACTCAGCATCGGACGAGGACGTTGACTTTCGCCGCCGTCGAATGTAGCGGCCTTTCAAGGCACTTCTTTTTAATTTAATCGGAGATTTTGAACATCTTCGTCGTTGACAACGAAGAACGCATCTCGAAGCCTGCTAAGGAAATGGTCGTGTGCACGGTGTGACTTTCGAAGCGTCCGCTGCTGCAATCGCATCATCATAGCATGAAGGCAGTCGAGCTTTATGCTGCGCACAAGGCGCCAGTTTTCTTTCGCAGCCGAGCCTCCAAGACCAGGATCGAGTTCCACTGCTGGGACTTCGACATCACAACCGCCATTATCGGTGTCATCTCCGTCCAAGTCTCCGTACTGAACGTTCGCAGCCGCGTCCGGTAGCCGAATCTCGTCAAGCTCCTCTTCACGCACGGCGGCGTCGTCAGTTGACTCCATCGCGGGGCTGCTTCCTTCGTCGAATTCGCCATTTAGCCAACGAATGACCTCCTCGAGGCGGCTGAAATAGATCTCGCCATCGTCGTCACCCTCGTCTGCTGATATATAGTCAGCTAACTCGCGCTCTCAGCCACTCGTTTAATTGAAGCGCCACGTATAGTCAGCTAACGTGTGGCTGAGAACGCGAGTTAGCTGACTATAGAGGCCGGGGCAAAAAATCAGCGCCGGAATCATTCTTTGCCCGCAAACCCTTATTATCAGCGTCGGGAATTCGTTGGGAATTCACTAAGCTCACTTCACTAGCTTCATCGAACTTCAATTCAGTACACTTCACTTCACCAGAATTCTGACACTTCGTGTTCATGTTCACGTTCGTTCACCAGGGCTGACGGCCTGACCCTCGTCTAATGAGCAAAGTGGAGCCGTGCTACCTAGGGTTGGAGGATAATGTTGATGACGAGGAGGGAAAAGCGGAACAGACTGAGGAGCACATGAACGAGCCGATTGCGACGTCGATGTTGTGACGTCGAACACGCCCGGCAAAATTTGACGATCAACCAGGTCCAAGGCGTGGGACTGCGTGCGCCGTGTGGCGGAATATCATCTTGACCGCGTCGGAGGGAAGGCGACGAACGTGCGTGTCCTGTGCTGGGAGCGCCTGAAGGTGACGAGAGACTCCAAGAGGGGCACCTGGCAGACGACCAAGCCCCTAGCCCACTTTCTTTTAGGCTGCGCATCGGGGGGGGCGCGCTGTACCGTCAACAGCTCACCAAGAAACAGAAGACACACGAAGAAAGTAATGACGGCCGTGGGCGTTGTGGCAGCCTCGAAGGATAAATCGCAGGTTATCAGTACTTTCCGGCCATGCCCAGCCAGTCAAAGCACTCTGCCCTGATGGCATTCTCGGCTCGACGCGGGCGAGACGGACAATGTTGCCCTACTGCGCATGAACAAGAATTTATTGCGGCGGCCCGGATCAAGTATAGCCGCCTCGCCAAGACCGAGTTCAAAAACGCAGTGAGAACCATTCCCGAAGACTCTTCGGAGATGGATGTTGATGAGGAAGAACAAGACGAAGATACCGAGGTCGTGCACATTGCCCAAGGCAAGAAATACAGAACACCATCCACGGTGACTCCTCCTTCGCCCCGAAACGTGAATGAAACTTAGAGCACCAAGCCTCTGCAATAGCGGGCGGGGGGCACGGAACTGACGGGGCGCGGCAGGGACCGGCGCAGGCGTAAAAGAAAAAGTGGCGTTCACTTCACCAATGTTCACTTTAGCCACGTAGGGCGCCCTGACCGTGTTCACTTCAATTCGCTTCACCAGACTTGCGCGGTGACGTAGTTCACGTTCACTGGTAGGGTTAAGTGAATTCCCAACGCTGCTTATTTTGAGATCTTCGATCCACTCCCTCAGTGCACTCAAGGTGCGCCAGTTCCGTGGTACTGAGCGACTCCAATCTCGGGCCGGAGTGGCCCCGGATTGACGAGCGCGACAACTGGGACGCGCGGGTGTCGAGGCATCGGAAGGATTTGTGTTTTAATGAACGCCGAAGACCTCGAGCTACGGCCTGAAGGCCGACACGAGCTCGAATGCCGGGCCTTGCGAGCACGCCGACCACACGGGATAATGCCCCCCCACGCAGAGGTAGTCCGCGGTCGAGGCGTTGCGCGTCGCGCTCAGCCATTCCCACTGCTCGAGCGCGATCCCCAGATCGCGCGTACGAAAGCGGCATCTACTGGCCGGCGTGACCGAAGCGCGCGACGTTGTCCTCTGTGGCGCCAGACGCGATCACCGTGTCGTAGAGGATGATCTGCACCGTTACGCCGCAGGCGTCGAACGTCTCGTCTGCGGCGTCGAACGTCTCGTCGTGCTCTTAGGAACGGAACGGAACCTCAAGCGCAGATCCGAAAGCGCTCGAGAGCGGCGTCGTGGCGCCTTTCAGCTTGCCGAGGCGCCTTCTGAGTGCTTCTGTGCCGAACTCATCGAAGCCATCTTCCTCGGCGCCGTAGTCGTTGTCGTCGACAGACTCGGGAGCTCGCTCACCTTAGTACACTTTCGTCCGCCATCGATCCAATTAGTGGCCGGCGCAGCAAGGCCTTTGGTTGAAACACAGGGTTCAAGAGAGATCAAGGTTCGTCTGCGCGAAGGGGATGGCATCACGTGTATGCTGGGAGCACCGGGGCACGCTGCTGCACCTCCCAAATCGGGTGCTTCTGCTGCGGCCGATGGTCCTTTCAACTCCTCTTCACGACGCTCGGCACCTTCATGTCGAACTGCTCACCCTTCACGTTCATCCGGGCGGTCCCGTATTTTATCCGCTCGTTTCCCGTCTTCTTCGGGTTCGGAACTCGGCGATGGGCGGCGGGTGGTCTTCCGCGTCGGTGGCCGCCGGACGGTTTGTCTCGCATCCCGAGCCGCGTGGCGGTCCGCCGTCGCTCGCCACGAAGGCGGGAGCCATGACGCGATTTATCGCGAGAAAAACCGGAAGACGTCCGAGTCAGTCTTGCGTCCTATAGGCAATTTCTCTTTCTAGCAAGTAATTTCTCTTTCTAGCAAGTAAAAAGAAATTAAGGAAGAACACCTAAACGCAGGGGACAGAAGACCTCAAAACCCTCGCTTGGGTTTCGCTCCATACCGCCCACGCCCTCCATCCCTCCAACCCGTCGCCTGTCAGTCGGCGCGCAGCGCAAGTCCACTCCGAGTACCTCGCTCACGCTCGCGGCATCGACGCCATCATCACCCAGCCGGGTACTGCACCACCGCCTGGATTCTCGGGCCCTGTCGAGCTGCGGCTACGTAGCTACGGCACCGTCGCCGGCCTCGTCTTTGGTGCCTTCGGTGAGGCCAGCGCGGCATGCCACGCCCTCGCCAGAACATGCGCAGGGCGCATCGCTGCGCGAACCTGGGTGGAAAGCGGCTGCGCCAACTTCACAGAGGCAAAGGCGGCCCAAACTCGCCGCATCTACCACGAGTGGGGGATCGCCAACGCATTGAGCCGGGCGCGCTGTTTCCTCACCACCCTCACCCATGTCGCCGCCTCGGGCAGCCCCACCCAGGAAGCCCGATCCCAGCAGGACGTCACCCTTCGTTGCACATACGTCCGGCGGCAGCATGCGTACGACCTGTGGCGGGAGAAGAATAACGGCAATCCCGCTCAGGGGTAGGATCGCCGACACGCCGGTGTTCTCTCTTGAGACCGACGCGGGCAGGGGGTCGCCGCTCTTCCGCCACACAAGCTACTCACTCGCCAATATGACTCGCGCGGAAAAGGAAATTGAAATTTCTGGAAATGGAAGTTTCCATAGTTTTCCATAAGTTTCCAAGGGCCTCTCAGACGCTGAAAAAGTGCGTCAAATCCGAGGGGCAGCAAAAAAAGCAGCCCTTAACACCACGTCGATTTTTCAATATCCGCCCTCCGGCAGCTACCTCCAGAGAGCTACACTATTATGTGTGCGACACTGGAACATTTTCACACCTATCTCTACACGAGAGTTTTCTCTCCGTAATGCGGTTTTCCCTCGTTCTTTCTTTTCCTTACCCTTCCGCCCCTTTTATTTCATGACTATGAAGAACCCAGTCTGAAGCTCTTTTCCAACATGGAGTAGGCCTCCAGGTGCGTACCGTCGGGTACGGGGTTTTCTGTTTAATTGACGGGGTATGGCCGGGGGGCGAAGACGGAAGGTTATCGACGAGTTGGTTGTCAGTCACATCGCGGTCTCCTCGTCGCATGGCGACAAGCTCGATAGTCACTCTCCGCCGACCGACCTTTCGGCGCTCCTCGTCTACAGGCCCGTGATTCCGGACTGGCTCCTGTCGGTCCGGCCTGGCTCCCATGCTCGGGAGAGGTCTGAAGTTAGTTAGTTAACAGAGACTTCGTTCCCCGTTGTCAGTGTAAACGCTTCTATGGGACCTAATGTCCTTAAGGAGTTAGGGCCTAAATCCCTACCTTGTGTAGTAGCATGTGACAAGCGGAATGGTCTGTACACGCCTAAGACTGCACGCAGTCTCTACCATGTACCCGGAGAGGGTCAAATCTCTCCAGGTTATGGGCTCAGATGCGTAGGTGTGTCAGCCCAACTGTGTTGTACGTCTAAATCGAATGATCAATTTACGCCTGATCACGAGTACAATGCGACAATGTGTTTGGCGGTGGTCTACTGTACATAATTGTTGTGTGACGGTATGTGCCCACCAGTTAAATTGGTTTGTGACCGAGCTGGGTCGGTCACTGGTCACATGCACTCGCATAACTAATAAAATTAAAATTTTTCCTATACAAGCCGCGGAAACTTTTACGGGTTTTTACTTCCATTCCCTATCCTAACTACTAATCGACAGATGTTTGTCTGTTTGTTTGTCTGTTTGTCTGTTTGTTTGTCTGTCCCTCGACTTAGGGTAAGGATTCCTAACTACTAATCGACAGATGTTTGTCTGTTTGTTTGTCTGTTTGTCTGTTTGTTTGTCTGTCCCTCGATTTAGGGTAAGGATCAGGTAGGCGCGAGAGTAAGGATCAGGTAGGCGCGAGAGCCAGACAGTGATCCTCCAAGCCGTCTACGGCGACCTCGCAGACTATTTCCACGACCCGCGGCGGCTCTTTCAGCGCGCCATTCTCACGCCCCGTCGAAACGATGTTGTCGATGCTGACAACGCGCGCATGACCGCGGCCTTTTTTTCCCGGAGACGAGGCGTCGGAGTTCTTTTCGGCCGACTAGGTTGGGTCGGAAGACGACGCCTCGCTCTCAAGAGTCGAGTTTTGAACTCCCTGACAACCAACGGCATGCTGACTTTGATCGCGAGCTCAAAGTCTTTGCAACCTCGACCCGTCGCACGGCCACTGCAACGGTACCAGATACATGATCGATCGTGTCGTTGTCACCGAGGCTCCTCCAGCCTGTATCCCTTAAGGCCCGCCGACGCCAAACGATCACCAAGAGCCAGGGCCAGACGCCCCGCGAGGTCGGCGTCCAGGTGAACTTACTGGAACCAGGTGAACTTACTGGGGTTAGAGATTGGGACAAGGTGAACTGTGACCAGATGAACTCCTGGGTCCAGTGAACCTACTGGGGTTTAGAGTAAACTCAAAGGATAGCAGCGTGTGCGGATCAAAGCAGCTTAGATTGGCGGGGGTGACGGCGACGAGTTCAAAGGAGAGTGGATGTGAGCACGAGTGGGTTTACGCCGAATTTACTGGGGTTAGAGATTGGGACTAGGTGAACTTAACAGGAACAGGTGTACTTACTGGGGTTAGAGATTGGGACTAGGTGAACTTACTGGCCTGCACTTGTACATTATACCGGAAATCTACATTCTCGACTGACTGCTCGGTAACTAATCCATTCTTCAGTCTCAAGTCACCCTGTGTAGTCTTGGCGTGTCGGCTTCGTCCTTCGTGGCACAAGTTTATTTTTATTCTATGTTGTGAAGCACGTTGGTGTTCGGGAAGAGGGGATCTAGCTCAGTGGCAGAGCGTCCGCTTTGCATGCGGGAAGTCATCGGTTCGAACCCGGTGTTCTCCAAGTACGAGTTGTAACCTATGTGGGGTGAGCGTGCGCACTCAAGGTATCAGGTTGACAGACAAGCTCATGTCGCTGGTAACGGTTTGGAAGCTGTGACAATGATGTGCCAGCAGCGACGCGAAAGTCGGTGTGCTGATGCGAGCGACCCCGCAGCGAATAATGACGACGATGGTTTGACGGTCGTAGTGTAGTCACCGCAGCAGTAAAGCTTGTTAGAATCGCCGCGAAAGGCCCCTTCCGACTGCGCGGGGACCACTATGCTAGTATGATCCTGGCGCTCGCTCCTTCGCGAGGAAGGGGACTTCGCCACCGCTATTTATGATAGTTATGAGAAAGCAAGACAGCACTCTTCATATTCATATCGGAGGAGCGGCCGGCGGCAGAGGAGTAATCAAGAAGGTAGGAGTTGTAGGTTCCGGAAGAGTTTGGGAACATAAGGATTGTCGGACATCCCAGAGAATTGTGACTCGTAATGTTTACGACACTCTGGGGCACGTCACACCTTTTCTCACCCATCATCTTCATGATGGTTTGCTTTCCGAATTTAATACGGCTTTCCCTCATGCTACCGCTTACCCCCCCCCTTCCGCATTGTTTTCTTATCTAGGTATCACCGACTCGGAGACCGGCACGCGTCCGGAAAGACGGGATTCGCGTCTCGGGCGAGACAGGTCCGGAACGACGGTCCGTTGGAGTTCGGGTGCAGTTCTGGCGTGGCGGCCGCGGGCGCGGGCGGGCGTCCCAAGAGATTCGAAAGTTGAATCGCGCGTTGAAGGCGACCCGCCGGCATGACACCGAGTGAGACCCCCGGCGCGAGGCGCGACGAGCGGACGTCGAGCGGAGCGGCGGCGACGGCGACGGCGGAGCGTTCGGCGCAGGTGAGCCGCGATCTTCGGGCGAGCCAGCTCGAGAGGCGGCCCGCGAACACGTCGAAGTCCTACGGGACGTCGGCGGGCCCGGGGACGCGGTGGATCAAGCAATTCCGCGAGTTCGTGGCGGCGGCGCCGGGGTCGACGCTCTACGGCAACCGCATCGATCCGGATCGCGAGGCGTACGACGGCGGCGACGACCTCGTCACGCCGGACAAGTGCCTCGAGTTCTTGCGCTTCACGGCGGGGCGCGCGAAGCTCGACTCGTACGGCAAACCTATCGACGGGGACGTGGTCGGCATCAGCACGCTGCGCCAGCTGCTGAAGGCCCTCGTCGACTACTACCAGGAGCAGCTAACCGACGACAAGTACAGGCACCGCATCCAGAAGCACAACATCTCCTCGCCCGATCGCACTACGGCGTCGCCATAGTGCTGTCGAATCACGCGAAGGACACGGCGCGCCGCAAGCGCCAGAAGTACCTGTGCCGCCACACGCGGGCGCTGCTGGTCGGCTACAACGACGAGCAGCACGGAATGCTCTGCGAGTACGCGCTCTTCGACGGCGCCGGGCCCGACCGAGCGCAACAAGCTCTTCCGCGGGACTCGCGCGCGATTCGCGCACGTGGTCCAGCACGTGCTCGCTCTGCGCGGCGACAGCCTCCGCAAGGCCCAACTCGCCGACTGGCTCGTGTTTCAAACGCGGTCCGCCGAGGGGCCCCACGCGTGCCGGCTGCCCGTCTTTCTCCACGACAACGGCAAGACGAACGTCACGGGACACGCCGACGTGGCGCCGCGATGCGCCACGCGACGAACCCGGAGAGGTGAGCGCTCCGCCGCGTCGCGTCCGTTCACGCGCTGGATCCGCAGGTGCCTCCACTTCAGCATGGCGCTCTACTTGTTCACGATGTGGACCATTCTCGGCGTCCGCAAGCCCAATTACACACCGTACGCCGTCGTGGACGAGAAGGACGGGCAGCCCATCGTCGTCCGCGAGTGGATGGACTACTTCCTCGTCTTCGACGGCAAGCCTGCTGGCCGCCGCGGCAAATCGGGACCTCCCGATCCGAAGACCCCGCTCTCGGACAAGGCGATGCTCGACGAGACCAAGGGCATGTACGCGCGGATCGCGGTTCCGATAGAAGACCCCGAGCACGTCGTCCACCTGCGCCGCGGCGAGGCTCTCCGGATGGCGGAGGCGGCCGGAATCGGCCGCGACGAGCTGCGGCGAGCCGCACACCATCGGCAGGCGGAAGCGCTCAGCGTGTCGTACTGCAACGACTTCCCGATGCGCTTCATTCGACACAGCGCTGGTTTCCCGATCGACGGTGGGTGTCGTGTGACGACGTCGCGCGATCGCTCGAGCTTTCCCGATCATAGGCGGGTGTTACTACGTCGCGCGATCGCTCGAGCCCGCGCCGGACCGACTCAAGAATATGGCTTCGGCTCTGTGGTCGACCCGGTTCGAGCGATGATGCGCTCCGACGAGGCGACCTTCGATCGCAACACACGCAACCACCTCGACATGCTCGATCACCTTGCCGAGTGCCTCGTCCAAGATGCGGCGCTCATGCGCAAACTTGGGAAGATGGACGACCACCCGATGTGGGGCTTCGCGCCGTTCAACACGAACGAGTTCGCCGACTACGTCGAGCGCCTGATGATGACGGCGGCGGCGGCGCAGGAGCGCGGCGACACGCTGACTGCCGCCGCCATCAACGCGATCTACGCCTCGCTCTGCGACACCCACCACAAGGTCGCCGCGGCGGCCGTCCCCTCGACGACGACCGCCGTCCGGCTCGCGAACACGCCCGCGCGCCAGCTCAGCAAGATCCACAGCCGCGTATGCGACGCCCAGTCTCGTCCGGAGGCTCCTGTCGTGCCCGCCGGGCGCTCGACCGCTCGAAGTGGCCGCGCCGATCCGCCTGCGACGCCACAACGTCGTCTCGCCACCGAGGATATGGCGGACGACGAGCTCATGTTTGGCATGCGACCTCTCGTCGTTGCTGACTCGTCGACCTGGGACGAGGTCCCGCTCCCCATATTCGCGTCGTCTTATCCCCTTACCCTGATCGCCGACCGCATGGTTGCGATGGAGGACGGTGCCTCATGAATCCTGAGCCTTGCGAGGGCATCCGCCCTCCCGGCGTAGGTTGGCACCTATTCGCCTCTCGGGCGGGGCCGGTTGGCAGCCGGAACGTTCGCAGTGGGACGGGGTATGGCCGGAGGGCGCAGACGGAAGGTTATCGACGAGTTGGTTGTCAGTCACATCGCGGTCTCCTCGTCGCATGGTGACAAGCTTGATGATCACTCTCCGCCGACCCACCTTTCGGCGCCCCTCGTCTACAGGCCCGTGATTCCGGACTGGCTCCTGTCGGTCCGGCCTGGCTCCCATGCTCGAGAGAGGTCTGAAGTTAGTTAGTTAGTTAGTTATCAGCTACGACCGGCGAGTCACCCCAGGAGGTGGCCCAATAGTACTTTCGCGGCGTCGACGGGGGCCCGCCGGTCAAGGAGCTCGAGCGCTTCTACGGCCCAAAAAAGCGGTCCGGGATGGGCAAAAACGGCAAGCACTCGTGGCGCTCGAATGGCACCCGCAAGGACAACCGCGCTTTCGAGAAAGCGTTCAGCAAGCGCGCCGTGATCTACGAGGTCCTAGACGCGAGGGGCGAGGACGCGGGCGTCGCATTCCTCGACGGACTCATAAAGGACCAGTTCCCCCACTCCCGCAAATCCGAGAGTTCCCACCTCGTCTGGCTCCAGAAGGAGCTCTCAAAGCGAAGGCCCAACTACGCCAAGAACCGCGCCCGTGGCAAAAAGGGCCGTGATGGGGGCCCAAGTAAGAAGCAACAACTCGTCGATGGCGCTGGCACCCACGACAAATCCACGAACGCCGACAACGACGACAACGACGACAACGACGACGACGACCTGCCGACCTGAGCTTTTACGTGGTCGACGCAAATAGCCCCGAATAAGGCGACCTTGTCTTGTTAACTGGCGTTCATTTTTTGAAACTGGCGGGCGCTTGTGCCACGACTGGCTGGGCCTCGCCCGCCAACTAGCGTGGGTCGGAAGAGTTGACCATCCGTGGGTGCGCGTTGGTGGCGAAGCCACGAGGGGATCGGGGGACCAGAGGAGGACTAGTTCGCCGCATATTGGTCTCGGCCCAGTCTCGGCCCAGGATGAGGGGTTTTTGGGTCTGCTCTGAGTCCTGAGAGCTGGCGCCGGGGTCGACGGCAAATCGCTGCAGCGAGAGTCGGACCCCTAGCAAGCCCAGCGCCGAAGGAAAGGGCGCAACCAGAATGTCCAGAATGTTCCCAGAAACCGTTCTCAGAGATTGGGTGCGTTCGGAGCGCGATGGGAGGGGCGCGGCGTTCGATTGCGGGAACAACGACGAAGGCGACGGCGGCGGTTCGTGTATCATCGACTCGACGTTCACCGTGCCGAGGAGGAACGAGCAGGATTTGACCGCCGTGAGTCCTCCTGGACGGAGTCACGACTCGGCCAAGTCTCAAGAGACATTCCTGGTGAGACGCGCTGGAGAAGTCGAAGTCCAGCGATAAGCCGAATAGGAAGCACCGAGACTGAAGGATTGACTGGGACACCTGATGTCAAGTACGAGGGCTCCCGTCGAAGCTTCGAGACCTTGAGCGTAGTGCACGTACGGGATCGTCGCTCGATCCACTTTCCAGTTCCCACATCGAGCGGCATGATCGCGGGGCATTCGTTCGACAGTTATGGGTGGGCCTTGGCGTCTAGACGCGATTGCCGGAGCATCTGCACGAGATGGCTGCTTTGGTCCCTTTCTTATGGTTCGAGTCGTTGGTGAAGCGAAGCGGCGCGTGCGTCGATGCCAGGCTCCAGCGTGCCGAGCGCGCCTCGGGCCCAAGTTCCTCCTTGACTAGTGTCGTGATTCACGTCGAGCAGCGCACTCGACAACATCGGCACAGCCTGTCGCCCCGTTTCCTCGTCCAGCCCTCGAGCAAGAATATACCACGTGACCACCACTTGCTCCTTGCGGGGCAGATCCAGGGACTCGCTAGGTTCGGGTAACTCGCTAGCCTCGTAGCAATGAGCCGGGCGTTGAAGGGAGGAGGCTCTTGGGCGTTACGGCGCGCTGATAGGGCCCGCGCGGCGCACGTGGAGGGCTTGGCGCCTAAGTGTTATGTCTTTACAAGTGCAGGACAGTAAGTTCGCCAGTAAGTTCACCTAGTCCCAATCTCTAACCCCAGTAAGTTCACCTGGTCCCAGTAAGTTCACCTAGTCCCAATCTCTAACCCCAGTAAGTTCGGTGTAAGCCCACTCGTGCTCACATCCACTCACCCCTCTCCTTTGAACTCGCCCCTCTCACCCTCGCCAATCTAAGCTGCTTCGATCCGCACACGCCGCTCCTTTGAACTCGTCCCTCTCACCCTCTCACCCTCGCCAATCTAAGCTGCTTCGATCCGCACACGCCGCTCCTTTGAACTCGTCCCTCTCACCCTCGCCAATCTAAGCTGCTTTGATCCGCACACGCCGCTAACCTTTGAGTTTACTCTAAAAACCCCAGTAAGTTCACTTGGTCCCAGTAAGTTCGCCTGGTCACTAATTTCACCTAGTCCCAATCTCTAACCTCTGTAAGTTCACCTGGTTCCAGTAAGTTCACCTGGTCCCAGTAAGTTCACTTACAGAACGCGTGTAGACGCCGGGAGGGGGCTTATCGGTATTGCGCAGCACGTGTGGGGTAGGGTGGAGTCGTCGACTCAGAGGAGCATATCCTCGGGGTTGCCGATCGACAGAGAGCCACGTAGAGCTGGACGTGACAGAAGACGGGCTTGGGCAAGAGGACGCCGACCTCGCGGGGCGTCTGGCCCTGGCTCTTGTTGATCGTTTGGCGTCGGCGGGCCTTAAGGGATACAGGTTGGAGAAGCCTCGGTGACACGACACGATCGATCATGTATCTGGTACCGTTGCAGTGGCTGTGCGACGGGTCGAGGTTGCGAAGACTTTAAGCTCGCGATCAAAGTCAGCATGCCGTTGGTTGTCAGGAGGGAGTTGAAAACTCGACTGGAAAGAGCGAGGCGTCGGCTTCCGACCCAACCTAGTCGGCCGATAGTCGGCCGAAAAGAACTCCGACGCCTCGTCTCCGGGAAAAAAAGGCCGCGGTCATTCATGCGCGCGTTGTCAGCATCGACAACATCGTTTCGACGGGGCGTGAGAATGGCGCGCTGAAAGAGCCGCCGCGGGTCGTGGAAACAGTCTGCGAGGTCGCCGTAGACGGCTTGGAGGATCACTGCCTGACTCGCGCGCCTATCTGATCCTTACCCTAAATCGGGGGACAAACAAACAAAGCCTGCCCCACGTCTTGGTGATGACCCCGACTAGGTCCCGCGTACTTATCTCCGCCCGTCAGGCACATCCCTCATACCCCACAAACCCACCCACATCCTTCATGCTCCCCACACACACCCCCCTCTTAGCAGTCGACATTTAAAGACAAACAAACAACGTCCTCTCTTCGCCTGCCCCACGCCTCGGCGATGACCCCGACTAGGTCCCGCGTACTTATCTCCGCCCGTCAGGCACATCCCTCATACCCCACAAACCCACCCACATCCTTCATGCTCCCCACACACACCCCCCTCTTAGCAGTCGACATTTAAAGACAAAACAAACAACGTCCTCTTCGCCTGCCCACGCCTCGGCGATGACCCCGACTAGGTCCCGCGTACTTATCTCCGCCCGTCAGGCACATCCCTCATACCCACAAACCCACCCACATCCTTCATGCTCCCCACACACACCCCTCAGCAGTCACATTTAAAGACAACAAACAACGTCCTCTCCTCGCCTGCCCCACGCCTCGGCGATGACCCCGACTAGGTCCCGCGTACTTATCTCCGCCCGTCAGGCACATCCCTCATACCCCACAAACCCACCCACATCCTTCATGCTCCCCACACACACCCCCCTCTTAGCAGTCGACATTTAAAGACAAACAAACAGACAAACAGACAAACAGACAGACAAACATCTGTCGATTAGTAGTAAGGAAACAAGTGCAGGCCAGTAAGTTCACCTATTCCCAATCTCTAACCCCAGCAAGTTCACCTAATCCCAGTAAGTTTCATATAAGTTCACCTGGTCAGTAAGTTCACCTAGTCCAAATCTCTAGCCCCAGTAAGTTCACCTGGTCCAGTAAGTTTCATATAAGTTCACCTGGTCAGTAAGTTCACCTAGCTCACACCCACTCCTTCGAGCCCGTTGCTCTCGCCTCCGCCAATCTAAGGCGCTTTGATCCGCACACGCCGCTAACCTTTGAGTTTACTCTAAAACCCCCAGTAAGTTCACCTGGTCCCAGTAAGTTCACCAGGTCACTCAGTTCACCTAGTCCCAATCTCAAACCTCAGTAAGTTCACCTGGCCCTTGTTGATCGTTCGGCGTCGGTGGGGCTTGAGGGATACAGGTTGGAGGAGCCTCGGTGACACGACACGATCGATCATGTATCTGGTACCGTTGCAGTGGCCGTGCGACGGGTCGAGGTTGCGAAGACTTTAAGCTCGCGATCAAAGTCAGCATGCCGTTGGTTGTCAGGGAGTTGAAAACTCGACTGTAAAGAGCGAGGCGTCGGCTTCCGACCCAACCTAGTGGGCCGAAAAGAACTCCGACGCCTCGTCTTCGGGAAAAAAAGGCCGCGGTCATGCGCGCGTTGTCAGCATCGACAACATCGTTTCGACGGGGGGTGAGAATGGCGCGCTGAAAGAGCCGCCGCGGGTCGTGGAAACAGTCTGCGAGGTCGCCGTAGACGGCTTGGAGGATCACTGCCTGCCTGGCTCGCGCGTCTACCTGATCCTTACCCTAAATCGAGGGACACCCACCTACATCCCTCATGCTCCCCACACCCTCTTAGCAGTCCTAACTACTAATCGACAGATGTTTGTTTGTCTGTCTGTTTGTTTGTCTGTCTTTAAATGTCGACTGCTAAGAGGGGGGGGGGTGTGTGGGGAGCATGAAGGATGTGGGTGGGTTTGTGGGGCATGAGGGATGTGCCTGACGGGCGGAGATAAGTACGCGGGACCTAGTCGGGGTCATCGCCGAGGCGTGGGGCAGGCGAAGAGAGGACGGGCCCCGCCCGTAGGTCGTACGCATGCTGCCGCCGGACGTATGTGCGACGAAGGGTGACGTCCTGCTGGGATCGGGCGGCCTGGGCGGGGTTCCCCGAGGCGGCGACATGGGTGAGGGCGGTGAGGGCACAGCGAGCCCGGCCTACTGCGTTGGCGATCCCCCACTCACGGTAGATGCGGCGAGTTTGGGCCGCCTTTGCCTCTGTGAAGTTGGCGCAGCCGCTTGTCACCCAGGTTCGCGCAGCGATGCGCTCTGCGCATGTTTGGGCGAGAGCGTGGCACGCCGCGCTGGCCTCACCGAAGGCACCAAAGACGAGGCCGGTGACGGTGCCGTAGCTACGTAGCCGCTGTTCGACAGGGCCCAAAAAGCCAGGCGGTGGTGCTGTACCCGGCTGGGGGATGATGGCGTCGATGCCGCGGGCGTGAGCGAGGTATTCGGAGTGGACTTGCGCTGCGCGCCGATCGACAGGCGACGGGTGGGAGGGATGGAGGGCGTGGGCGGTGTACAACGAACCCCAAGGGTTTTGATGTCGTAGAGTTGCTCCTTGTTGTCGAGCGTGGTGAGGATGTCTGGGACGACTTGACGTCGGGCGAGATTGCCTCGGTACCGGCCGTAGAGGCGCGTGCGAATGGTAGGGGCGACGACGTCAGCAAAGATGCCGAAAACCTCGGACAGGGCTGGGATGCTGGCCTCTTTGACGCTGCCGTGGTCTGTCTGTCTGTCCATCGATTTAGGGTAAGGATCAGGTAGGCGCGAGAGTAAGGATCAGGTAGGCGCGAGAGGCAGACAGTGATCCTCCAAGCCGTCTACGGCGACCTCGCAGACTATTTCCACGACCCGCGGCGGCTCTTTCAGCGCGCCATTCTCTCGCCCCGTCGAAACGATGTTGTCGATGCTGACAACGCGCGCATGACCGAGGCTTTTTTTTCACGGAGACGAGGCGTCGGAGTTCCTTTCGGCAGACTAGGTTGGGTCGGAAGCCGACGCCTCGCTCTCAAGAGTCGAGTTTTGAACTCCCCGACAACCAACGGCATGCTGACTTTGATCGCGAGCTTAAAGTCTTCGCAACCTCGACCCGTCGCACGGCCACTGCAACGGTACCAGATACTTGATCGATCGTGTCGTTGTCACCGAGGCTCCTCCAGCCTGTATCCCTTAAGGCCCGCCGACGCCAAACGATCACCAAGAGCCAGGGCCAGACGCCCCGCGAGGTCGGCGTCCTCTTGGCGAAGCCCGTCTTCTGCCACGTCCAGCTCTACGTGGCTCTCTGTCGATCGGCAACCCCGAGAATATCCTCTTCTTGGTCGACGACTCCACCCTACTCCACACGTGCTGCGCAATACCGATAAGCCCCCTCCCAGCGTCTACACGCGCACTATAGGTTAACTTACTGGGACCAGGTTAACTTACTGGGACCAGGTTAACTTACTGGGGTTATAGATTGGGACTAGGTGGACTGAGTGACCAGGTGAAACTGGGACCAGGTGAACATACTGGGGTTTTCAGAGTAAAGGGTTTTTAGAGTAAACTCAAAGGTTGGCGGCGCGTGCGGACCAAAGCAGCTTAGATTGGCGGAGGCGAGAGCGACGAGCTCAAAGGAGTTGGTTAGAGCTAGGTGAACTTACTGAGCAGGTGAACTTATATGAAACTTATCCCAGTTAGGTGAACTTGCTGGGGTTAGAGATTGGGACTAGGTGAACTTACTGGCCTGCACTTGTCGACATTTAAAGACAGCAGAGCGCATCGCTGCGCGAACCTGGGTGGCAAGCGGCTGCGCCAACTTCACAGAGGCAAAGGCGGCCCAAACTCGCCGCATCTACCGTGAGTGGGGGATCGCCAACGCATTAGGCCGGGCTCGCTGTGCCCTCACCGCCCTCACCCATGTCGCCGCCTCGGGGAACCCCACCCAGGCCGCCCGATCCCAGCAGGACGTCACCCTTCGTCGCACATACGTCCGGCGGCAGCATGCGTACGACCTACGGGTGGGGCCCGTCCTCTCTTCGCCTGCCCCACGCCTCGGCGATGACCCCGACTAGGTCCCGCGTACTTATCTCCGCCCGTCAGGCACATCCCTCATACCCCAAAAACCCACCCACATCCTTCATGCTCCCCACACACACCCCCCTCTTAGCAGTCGACATTTAAAGACAAACAGACAAAGAGACAAACAAACAGACAAACATCTGTCGATTAGTAGTTAGGATGTCGACTGCTAAGAGGGGGGTGTGTGGGGGGTGTACCTAAGTGTTATGTCATGCCCCGGTGCACACGTAACAGAAAACTTTATTTTTATTTTTTTTTAATGTTAGACAGAAATGTTACTGAGTACCCGAGTATTCCACCACATTCCTGTCAAAAATAAGCCCATCACATTCCTGTCAAAAATAAGACAGGAATGTGATGGAATACTCGGGTGCTCAGTAACATTTATGTCTAACGTGCTTGAAAGTTTTCTGTCGTTCTCCGTGGCTCGAGGCCGCCTAACAGCGACCCCTCGCTCGTTGATCACCAAAGCCACAAGCTCCAGGGGGGCTCACCATGTGGATACCCTCGAGGATACGGAGAGCTTTCCATGGTGCGGGTGCAGCTTGCCGCGCTTCGTGCCGGCGATCTTGGTTATACTAGTACAAAATTCGGCTTCGGTTGCTCGTGCCGCACCCTTCCTCCCGCACCAAGGACACCGATGAGCCAGCGCAAGCGCCCCTTCCTCCACCGAATCGGTCGCAAGAGCGCAGGCGGTTAGGAAGCAACACTACACTACACTCGCGGCGACGTGGTCTCCGCGCGGGTTGAGGTCTGCCGCGCGTGCTCTCGGGTTCCTCGATCCGGATCAGCACCCAAGAGGAGGGCGACACGGAAGCCCTACACGTCGGACACCGCCGCAACCGACCGTCGGCGAGACGCGCGAGCAGCAAGCCGCAACAACACCGAGAGCGCGCGAGAGCGCGTGCTCGGACGCTCGACCACGAGCTGCGGTCGATGTCGGCGGCGGGTCGCCGAGCCCTCGACCGTCGCGCGAACCGCACGTCGGTGGTCGACGGGGTTGGTACGCCCAACATCGACGGGACCAACAAAGCTCCGAAACACTTCGCCTGCTCCTCGCCGCCCGCGCAGGCAGCGGCCGCGCGGAATTCGGGCTTCTCGGACGTCGTCGCGCGAAGGCCTTCGGCGCGGCCGCCCGGTCGCGCCGCCCGGCAGCGGCCAGAGCTCGCGACGTCGGGGCGCGCGGCGGCCCTCGGCGCGGCCGCCCGGTCGCGCCGCCCGGCAGCGGCCAGAGCTCGCGACGTCGGGGCGCGCGGCGGCCCTCGGCGGTCGCCCGGCCTCCGGGGTGGTCGGGCGCCTTCGCGCGGACCGAGGGGCGGAGGACGCGATACCTCGGATTCCGAAAAGTTGGGACGGCTTCCGTTCCGCGGGACGAGTTCGCCCCACAGCCTCGCGGCGCAGGGAGGGACGGGTAAGCCTTCGCGGCGACAAGTAGACCGGGGTTATACGCTCTAGGTATATGTCCGGGGTTGTGACAACTGGAATGGGGCGTTACTCTAGCGATAAGGGAATGACGTAGGGATACTGGATACGTGGTGCAGGGGTAAGTGTCATAGCTTCCTCACACAGGTGCTGGAAAAGAAAGAAAAGGGAAAAGGGGTAAGTGAGGTCCTCACACAGGTGCTGGAAAAGAAAGAAAAGGAAGAAGGAAAAAAAAAGGGTAAGTGAGACGCTCACAGAGCGGGTGATGTGTTGGAGATCAATGATGTGGTTGCGATGATATTCGGCGGTGCTGTAGAAGCGAATATCAATATGGCGGGTGCGCCGCGTGAGACATTGAAGACGGACTTGGGTGACGGTGGTGCTATTATCGACATACATTGGTACCGTGAGACGAGGGAGATCAAAGTCATCAAAAAGTTTGAGAAGCCAAGAGAGCTCA
The DNA here is from genome assembly GCA_029834535.1 of Chrysophaeum taylorii. Taxonomy (NCBI): domain Eukaryota; class Pelagophyceae; order Pelagomonadales; family Pelagomonadaceae; genus Chrysophaeum; species Chrysophaeum taylorii. Next base: position 19,558 of record JAQMWT010000085.1, read on the forward strand.
GCAGTAGCGGCGTAGCGAGCGAGCAATTCAGCTTCAAAAGAGGAGCGGGCGAGGAGGTACTGCGAGCGGGAGCAGTAGGCTATCATATAGCCATCAAGGAGAAAACAAAAGCCAGTAGTGGAGTGGCGGTCATCAGGGTCGTCGGCCCAGCTGGAGTCGGAATAACCACAGAGACGAAGGGCAGAATCGCGACCTAGAACAAGGGCAAGATCCTGAGAACCGTTGAGATAACGCAGAGTGTGGGATAAAGCGTGCCAGTGGGGTTTACCAGGATTGTGTGAAAAACGCGCACACTGATTGACGGACCAAGTGATATCAGGGCGAGTCATGATGGAGATAAATAAAACACAGCCAACAATACGACGAAAAGGGATGCGTGCCATGAAGACGTGATCGGAAGAGCCAGGAGCAGGACAATCAGCCGCAGAAAGATGAAGACCTTTGGGAGCGGGTGTCAGTTCTGGTTTACAGTTGATGAAGCGATGTTCGGTAAGGATTTCACGGATAGCATGGGATTGGTCGATAGCGAGCGTGCGACGTGGGCGATCACGCGTAATGCGGAGTCCAGCGTAAGTGGTTAGATCAAGCTCGTTGACGTCAGTGAAGGTTCGGAAACGGAGGAAGAAGGCTTGGTAATGGCCAAGGCAATGACGAGGATGCGCCGCAAGAAGATCATCAACGACAAGAACGAGACGTAGAACAACGGTAAAATTAAGCACGAGCTTGTAACTGCAAGTGTCACCATATCCACGGACGAAACCATAATCGTTTACAATAAAGCGTTCCAAATAAAGCCACCAATTACGACAAGCTTGGTTGCAACCATACCAAGAGCGACGGAGCTTGTAAACGATTTAGGAACCATCGGTGGGTTGGCGAGGAGCATAGCCTTCGGGTGGCCAGACATAGATGTCTTCGTCAAAGGGAGCTTGGATAAAAGCGGAGCTGACATCCAACTTGTGCAAATCCCAGTCATGAAAAGCAACAAAAGTTAGAAAGAAACGGATGGTGACGATGCTGGCAACAGGCGAGTATGTATCGTGATAATCAATGCCGTGAACCTGGGTGTAACCGCGGACAACAAAGCGAGCCTTGTACGATTTGAAGCGGCCAGATTCATACTTCTTGCGGAGGATCCGCTTGAGGGTACAGATGTTGCCAGAAAAAGTCGAAGGAACGCGAACAACATCCCAGCAACCAAGCTGACCGTGGGAATGATATTCTTTGGCGATGGCTTGCAACCAGCCAGGACGCTCTGGATTTGTCTGAGCTAAAGCTTCGCGTAAATGGGTGGAAGTGATATTTTGATCGTCAATGTATGAATACTGAGAGGTTTCTTCGGAAGCAGAGTAATGAACATGGACAGCATGGGGATCAACAGTGGTATGAGCTAGACAAAGGGGAAGGAAGACATAATGAACTAACAAACGAAAGCTAGAATAAGAGACATACAGAGAGTGACAGGAGGAAACAGAATCGACATTGCGTTGTGTACAAACGCCAGAATGAAAGTTCGATGGTTGAGTTGGTTTTGGTGGTAATGCGCTTTGGTCGACTTTGCGCGGTCGGCCCCGTTTGGCTCGACGTAATGGTGCACGTTCCGTATTGTCCGTTGACGGTTGTGATATTGTTTCTGGGGTGATCAGTCCCGATAAGGCCGGCTCCTGAGCATCAAAAACAGGAGACGAGGGAGCAACAGCGGAAGAAAAACGAGGGTCATAATAAAATAAGTCAGGAAGACGAGAATCCACAAGAGGAGGAGGAAGGGGTTGGGAGGACAGAGACTTACGCATAGCAAAATTCTCGTCGAAAACAGCATCAATCGAAGTATGAATAACGGGACTAGTGGCGCGTTGAAGCAATATGCGATAACCAGGTCCGGCAGAGGGATACCCAATGAAGATACCTGTTATAGCTTTGGTAGGCCATTTGTCGCCAGTAAGAATTGCAGCAGGACAGCCCCAAACACGAAGAAAATCGACACGGGGGAGAGTTTCATGTAGCACTTCATATGGCGTCATGTAACCAGGGTTAGAGGCGTTTGGCATGCGCTCGGAGATGAAGTCAGCCGTTTCCATGGCCCAACGCCAAAAATCAGGTGGACGGTGCGCATGCACCAAAAGAGTGCGAGTAATATCAGCAGTTGCGCGATGAGAGCGTTCCACAACGCCAGAAAAAGCGTGCGCCTGTGAAGTTTTGGACTGAGCAGCAGGAGCACGTTTGAGAGCGATGTTGTTGCCCAGACAGAAGGTTTCGAATTGGCCCATAAGAGAGCGGTCACGATCGGTGTAGATGAGGGCGATACGATATCCAAATGGGCGAACTACGGTAGACAGAAAAAGTTCGAGTTGACGAGCGTTCGTAAGTGCATCGTGTCGTGGGGCAAAGTAACGTGTGCGGCGGCGCGTATGATCATCGACAAACGTAAGGATGGTACGGTCTTGGTAAATGAAAGAAGGAACACCGGTAAACATGAGATCTGCGTGGATAATAAGATAGGGCGCAACGGCACGTGGGCGGGACAAAGTTTCGTTTGCCGGAAGAGAGCTGGGAGTGGATTCACGTGGTTTACGATGGCCAACATGCGCATCATGCATTTTACCTAAAGCACAAGCAGGACAAAAAGAAAGAGACGCGGAACTTGGGAAGAGCGGTGCGCCAACAGCGAGAGAAGACAAACGTCGGATATAAGAGGGACTATAGTGACCAAGACGAGCATGCCAAAGGTCGAAGGTAAGTTGGGTGCGTTGAGTCACAACGGGAAACGCACAAGGGTCATGTACGCGAGGGCAAGAAGAAAATGCCACAAAAGGTGAAACGAGGTCCGCGTAGGGCGCAGCGGTCGTATTGCCGATCCAACAGACGATCAAAAGAAGACCACAGCGACGAAGCAGGGGAATAACGTGATGCGTTTGACGGTGACGTAAAATGCGTTGCGGATGAGTAGGGCCAACATCCGGAATCGTATGACAATCGCAACCAACTTGCTCAAGGGCACGATCCGAAAGAATCCGTTTGTCACCAAGGCCAGGAGAGATGAGGGTATGCGGGAACGCGACATGGATGCCATGAGGGGCGGAAAGAGTGAGTGCAGGAGAAGGAAGACCACGATTGTCAAGAGGACCAATTGAAGGGGACGTTAAGTGAGCAGTGCCAGAACCAGAAACAGAGCCAGTGCCGATAGCAGAAGTGATGTTGTGCTGTTGAGTGTTGTCAGGGTCAGTGAAACCAGCAGGGGAATTGAAGAGATTGACGTTGGCACCGGTATCGTAGACGACGAGGCGAAGGTTGTTGCTGTGCAGGTAGTCGCGCTCACGGGCGGTGAGCAGAGCGGTAGGGGCATTGGCGGAGGAAAGGACTTGGTGAATGGAGGGGGAGATGGAAAGAAGATGGAAATTGAAAGACGGATAGGTGGGTGTAGAAAGAGATGGGTCAGGAGGGGAGACGGCGGTGGAAGGCGGGACAGAGGGTGTGGTGGAGGGTGGCAACGCAAGAAGCGGCGGAGAGGGTTGAGAGGGGGGCAAGAGTGGGATGGGGGCGGAAAGATAGTTTTGGTAGAATGGTGGATGGGGTCGAGGTGGGTATTGGGGATTGAATCGAGGTGGGTATTGGGGACGAGGCGAGGACGGGCTGCGGCTTGGGAGAGCATATAGCGCTGGCGCTTACGACAATCCTTCTGGTGATGGCCAGGAATACCACAAAAGTGACAAAGGTCAGTAGGGCGTGGGCGCTTGCGATGGAAAGAACCACGGGAAAATGGAGGCGAAGGCCGGGAACGGAAAGGTGGGCGAGGGCGAGAACGCTGTTGGGAGCGCAAAGCATTGAGACGATGAAGGCATTTATCAGAAGGATGGTTGGTACGACCGCAAAAGTTGCAACGTTCACGATGGCGGGGACCCTCACGGAGCGTAGCATGGACAAGCGCAGACTTGGTCTGAAGATAATCGAAAACTTTACTGTTGAGGCGATCAACGACACCATCATATGTGCGCAGTTTAGGGTCAAGTGCAATGAGATCCTTAGACAAGATCGAGTCGGGGATTTTCGTCTGAAGCAATTGCAATGCAAGAGTGTCAGGGAAATCTTGATGATGCCGAACAACTTGAACACCGGTGATGAACTTTGTGGCGGCAACTCCTGACCGCTAAGGCTTACACCCCCTCTCTCGAGGCTTGATACCCGTTCAACGGGACACCTTTCCCGATCTTTTTAGTGACATCATATCTCTCTTTTGTGAGAAGCATTCTTGCTGTATTCTTGTAATTTCCTTGCTATCATATTCCATCTCTCCATCTTGTTGAGAGGCTTGGTGAGCGTGAGCAAGGTGTGTGGCGAGCTTATCCGACCCCGCGTCCGTGTTTTCCTCGTTCAGCGAGGTCTCGGACGAGTCGTGAGTACCCCCTTTGTCACCCGCGGGTCGGGAAGTTTTTTCTGTGCCGCCATACGTGGTGGACACGAGATCGTGCGACTACATCGGTCGCCGACGAGCGAGTGCTGCCGTACGTGTTGTATTACGAGGTCCGGATTTGTACGTGCGCCCTGATCAAGCACACGGAGTTCCATTGGCTCGGTTTGCGTTGAGAATATACGCGAACGTTGTTTGTGTTCGTACGATCCGAGTGACGACGAACACGCGTGCGAGTTGGAAATCGCAGCGCATTCTCCCGGGAATTGATTTTGTTATAGCTGAACGATGGAAGCTGTTTACCGAGTGGGATCGCTACCCACGGGCATTTTTGAATTGCCAGCGGATTGGAATTCTGTGAGTGCTGTTTTTACAGCGACAGATATCTTTGTTGGAATCAACTTGAATTACTTCGAGTGATCGGATCCGGACGTGTTTCGAGATTCTTGATCGATGTTTAATACGGTATGGAGATAAACGCAGACGTGCGTGAGGAAGAATCTCCTCCAGTTCTTCCCGCCGCCCCGGAGATAGGCCGCGAGGAAGGTGAATTAAGAGAGGCCAATGCAGTCGACGTTGCTGACGTGCCCCCTGATGTGCCTCCGGATGCTGCCATTTTTTCGCCGTTGAGTCCAACGACTCCGGATCGTGGCGAGCGTGTTACTATTGAGCGCGGATCTGCAGCCCGAAGTCGACTTCGTGAAGACCTCGAGCGGAGACGTCGCGAAAATGAACGATTAGTTGAGCTTTCACGAACGATTAGTTGAGCTCTTCGCTCGTGAAAGGGCTGAAGCGAAAGAGGAAGCGGCTCGACGAGAAGTTGATATGCTCAATGATGCATTACAGAAAGAGATCGAGACCTCGAAGACCCTACGCGAAGAGGCTGAACGATTTCGTCGTGAACGAGATGAATTGTTAGCCGAACGTACGCGTCGGGAGAGTAGCCGCGAACGACCCGTGAGTCGACCCGAACCGGAAACGCCCGTGAGGCCGCCTGAACCGGAAAGGAACACTGAAACGGGGAATGAACCTCCGCCCCGAGTGGATACGGAGAATGAGGGTAGGGCGGACATTGAGAATGAAAGTACGAAAATTTTACGGGAATTATCGCGGGGAATATCGCAGACGGTTGCCAACGCCTTCGAAAAGGGCAACTTGAGCCGATCCCATCGACCCACTTCCAGTTTGAAGCCTGATAACTTCAAACAAGTGCAGGCCAGTAAGTTCACCTAGTCCCAATCTCTAACCCCAGTAAGTTCACCTGGTCCCAGTAAGTTTCATATAAGTTCACCTGGTCAGTAAGTTCACCTAGCTCACACCAACTCCTTTGAGCTCGTCGCTCTCGCCTCCGCCAATCTAAGCTGCTTCGATCCGCACGCGCCGCCCACCTTTGAGTGAGTTTACTCTAAAAACCCTTTGCTCTAAAACCCCAGTATGTTCACCTGGTTCCAGTAAGTTCACCTGGTCACTATATTCACCTATCCCAATCTCAAACCCCAGTTAGTTCACCTGGTCCCAGTAAGTTCACCTACAGTGCGCGTGTAGACGCCGGGAGGGGGCTTATCGGTATTGCGGAGCACGTGTGAGGTAGGGTGGAGTCGTCGACTCAGAAGAGCATATTCTCGGGGTTGCCGATCGACAGAGAGCCACGTAGAGCTGGACGTGACAGAAGACGGGCTTGTGGGCAAGAGGACGCCGACCTCGCGGGGCGTCTGGCCCTGGCTCTTGGTGATCGTTTGGCGTCGGCGGGCCTTACGGGATACAGGTTGGAGGAGCCTCGGTGACAACGACACGATCGATCACGTATCTGGTACCGTTGCAGTGGCCGTGCGACGGGTCGAGGTTGCGAAGACTTTAAGCTCGCGATCAAAGTCAGCATGCCGTTGGTTGTCAGGGAGTTCAAAACTCGACTGTAAAGAGCGAGGCGTCGGCTTCCGACCCAACCTAGTCGGCCGAAAAGAACTCCGACGCCTCGTCTTCGGGAAAAAAAGGCCGCGGTCATGCGCGCGTTGTCAGCATCGACAACATCGTTTCGACGGGGCGTGAGAATGGCGCGCTGAAAGAGCCGCCGCGGGTCGTGGAAATAGTCTGCGAGGTCGCCGTAGACGGCTTGGAGGATCACTGTCTGGCTCTCGCGCCTACCTGATCCTTACTCTCGCGCCAATCTGATCCTTACCCTAAATCGAGGGACAAACAAACAAACAAACAGACAAACATCTGTCGATTAGTAGTTAAGACTCGTCATCGACGGCCGAGACCAACGGCAATTCAATTTGGATTCGGCGGCGATGATGCATACTTTAGCAGATGACCATTACTCGGTCGAGAAATTACGTTACTTGCTACCTGTGCATCTACGGGACACCGTTGCACCAATTTTTGAGGAACACTTGCAGAAATACGAGGAGCTCTGCGATGAGCTACCACACGGTCCGTCGTTTTACTTGAAATTAGATATTGACGATGAAGAGCATGGAGTCTCGGTTCGTCGTATCCGTCGTCTTAACATGACGTATTGCGACAAGATTTTGGATTATTTTAGATCGACTTGCCGACCTCCACGCTCGCAGCAGGAGCTGCTTGACAAGCTGCGGAAGGTCATCCAGGCTTCAGTTCCGAAGAAGTCTGGGGAGCGGCACGTCCAAACGTACTGTACCCGATTCCAATCTGAAGCCTTGGAGTTTTGTTCCGTGTCCAGCCGCACGATGGATGATGTCGATATCCTCGACCAGCTTATCAGTGGATTGACGTCCAAGGAGTTGAGGACCCGTGTGCGGACTATGAGGAGCGGACATCCTGATAGTTGCGTGACTTTTAAGTCGATGGTAGCGCTTATTACGCGGCTCGAGAACGACTTACGAAAGTTGATGGAGGAGGAGAAGGACCAAGGCCCACCTAATCCGAAATCGAATAAACCGCCGCGAGGGCGGGGAGGTCGAGCTATGGCCTCCGATCAACAAGTCAAGCAAGATGCGGATAAACCGTCTGGGAATACGGATCCGCTGATTTTACGAGATCCTTTTTTGTGGGGCAAGAGAACGTGCCCGCACTGTGGGTTCTTCTGGACCACCCATGATGAAGATGAACACGGAAATCGCGTAGTTTGCAACCGCGATCCGGATCGTTACTACTGTGCGATGTGGAAAAGAATTTGTAAGCAGAAGAAGCAGCCCATATCGCGGTCCGATTGGGCAAAGCGCGATGATGCATCTAATGCGAACGCCACGCACGGATCGGAGCCTTCTAATGAAATTCAAACGGCCCTCACCGATCTTGGAACCACAATGGCGACCATGGTGAGCGAGGTCAGAAGCATCAAGGATACTACGTCGCTTTCTACACGACAGCGAGACGGACGATCACCTTCTAGACGATCGTCACGCCGACATCGAAGCCAGAGCCCTAATCGAAAAGCCCATACTGCTCAAGACAGCCCGAGTCCTTGCCGTCACCGGAGCTCTAGTCGCAATTCGCGCCGGCGCCGACGTCATCGACGTTACGATGACGAGTATGACGGAGGCAGATATCAGGATAGTTCGGGACATTCGAGCGCATCTTTCGCGTTCCAATCTTTACGCGACGCGCCGCCAATGTCGGGGGTTGTCTTTTACCCGACGGCGCGCCCTGCCCGAGTCTCCGATGATGTTGCCGATGTCGCTGTGACGAGCAGCCATTGTTTGCAACAGGAGCAACATACCACCAACGCTCGGATCGTTCGGTTGCCTTCTACATCGTATGTGGAAGCAATGTCAGATGCTACTTGGGATTCTCCGCACTACTGGGGAGACTCAGACTCGGAGACCGACGAACCCATGCCGCAGGTTCCAGTGACCCCCATTCGTCAATGTGCATGTCTTGCAGGGCAGTTCACGATGATGACGTTAGACCTTTCGAGTTGACGTCGGGGACGACGTCTTTTCCTACGTGGCCCCCCGAGACCGTTTTAGCCGATGTTTTAGCCGATACATTTTTGTCGCAGCAGAGCAGACCACGGCGGCGCCGATGGAGGAGAAGTTGACGGGAATGTCCGATTTGTGGACGAGAAACGATTACCAAGAGATAAAGGAGGAGATTATGTGCCTCCGATTGAGAAGTGTCAGAATTTGTTGTCAGCGAAACTGGGGAATGAAAAGCAGCCGAAGCGACGAGCGCCAATATAGATTCAGCGGCGAGATGTGTACGCCAGATATAGCAGCGGTGACGATGCAGATTCCGGGCGATGCGAAACCGGAGATACGATGTCATCACACTGCACTGTCGCCGAGCGATGGGGAAAAGATCGAGCAAGACCTCATCACCATCGGCTGCCTGGACCCTGGTACACTTACGTTTATAGTGGGTCATATTTATAGACGACGAGACGGGCCGAAGTTCGCAACGACTTTAGGCGTGGATGGAATGGCGGATGTTTCTTATATTTGTCGTGGGATGGTTGAAAAACTGGAAAAGGATAGCATCATCATTGACCGGGGCGATCTTCCAGTCGAGCGCACGTATGGATCAGGATTGAACAAAACGACTATCCACCAATGGGTCGCATTGCGGATTGCGCTTGCGGACGACGTTGCCGTTCCAGTTGTTGCTATTGTGTGTACTATCATCTATTTTGCTGGGAGCGCGCGATATTCGGGTGTTTGGAGCCATAGTGGATTACCCGCGGAATCGCATTGCGTTCTACGCACAACTTACGGGCGCAAGAAGTTAAAGGTGCAGGATCGACGAGTAGATTCTCCGATTTTGACGTTCAGAACAACTTATGACGAGAGCAATCCCGTGGTAGTTCAGGTTTGCGGGACAACAGCACCATGCGATGCAACAAAGCCTGACACAGTTGAGAACCGAGTCTACGCTCGCTTGTGCAAGATTGCAGACCTCCAACGTCCACCGCCGAAACGAGCGGGAGCTTCGACGACTTGGGAGTTCCCTCAGTTACGCCTTCTCAAAGTTCGAACAGCGATGCCTATGAAGTGAAAGCCTATGCTGCGCGCACGATGAAGGTCGAGCCTGGGCGCACCTACTGCGTGCCAGTCGCTCTTTCAGAGCATGGAAACTGGGCAAGTTTTCGTTGCTACGTCTTTTATAGGTGAGCAACTCGGGGTAGTCGAAGGAATGTTCTTCTCCTGAGGATCATGATAAGTTCGCAGCTCGAGTGGCGATATCTTCTAGGATGTGCCGACCGTGATCACTCAAGGTGAAGTCCTTGCTTTGGGCGATATTGTTCGTTTTGATGACGAGCTGAATGCTGAGACGGTCGACGATTTAACGAAGGATGGTGAAGCCGAATCTAACAAGGCTAACCTATCATTCACTGTTTCGGTCGCAAGCTACCTTACTCAAGGCAATGTGGCTCCCGAACTGATGCTTTTGAGCTCAGTGCAGAAGGCGCCTCCTTCTGCCGATACGAAGAAGAGTCGTCAAGAATCGCTGCCGCATTAACGACGTTTGGAAACCG
>JAQMWT010000086.1:0-24756 GCA_029834535.1 Chrysophaeum taylorii
TGTTGTACTTCGTTCAGTTACGTATTGCCTTATGGCAGGGTGGCTTATCGCGTCCTTCTGCTCGAATCGAAGGCTCGACGGATCTGCGTGCAAGTCTGTCTTCAATCGTGCCTTTAGCTATCTCATAGAGTGATCTCATCAGCTTGATCAGCAAAGGGAGCCGGGCAGCAGATTATACCGGTTCGGCTTCGTACGCAAATTGAGGCGGCGGCGCGCTCCGACAGCGCTAACTGCGCTAGAGCGGTATACTCCGCGTCTGCCAACAGGGCATAGTCGCTGATGAGAGGTGACTTGCGCGCGGAACATCGGTGGGGATCTCCGGAAGATCAGATGCGGCTCCATTGATGGTTCTCCGTCTTCGTCCTGCTCGATTAATGGAATTGGATTGCGCGACAGGCAATCAGGGATGCGCATGCCCGGGGAGCTTTCCGGGTTGTATCCGAGCTCCCGGTCGAACGCAGTAAGCCGCATAGCCCATCGTGCTAACTGTCCAGACGTGCGATTCGATCCCGCAGACGTTAAGTTACGATGATCGTCTCTTTGTCTGATGACCTTCGATATAAAATCAGAAGTTTTTAGAGAGCAGAGGTAGCTGCGAGGAGTTCAAGCGCCGAGGATCATATTTCCTCATCGATTTGGGCACAGTTCGACTCCAGTACTCAATGACTCTTCCTCCACCCGTTCTTTTCCATCGTCACCAACGACTGGCACTTTCTGAAACAAGTAAGCGCCTAATCCACGCAGATGCATCGCGTCCGAATGTAGAACGGCAATGAGTAGTCCGGATGGTAAATGCCCTTAGAACAATAGCTTCGATGATGGCATCCCAGGCCCTTTGACATCTTAGTCCATTCGAACTTAACATCTGGCAAAGTCAACTGTCTTAACGGCGCCGCGACTCGCGCGAAATTGCGCACATAACGACGACAAAACTCCCCATCCCAAGGAAGGAGCGGACTTGCTTTTGGGATCAGCATCTGACAAGTACCAGGGATTGGCATATGCCGGATGGCCTCCGTCGATCTTGGTGACGGAGAGTCATTCGGGGTAGACAAATGCCCCAAATTCAATGACCTCCTTCATAGGTGGATCTTCTTAACCTTGCCGCTATACCGGCCGACGCCAAGTGGGGAATGACTTGAACAAGGCGGCAAATGACTCTAGTGTCTGCATGCCCAGCAAATGTCGTCGATATAAGCCACTAGGTCACGGTACAACCACTTCGACAGATCGGTGTTGAGTTGCTTGCAGAACAGGCTGCCAGAGCTTGACTCCCAAAGGTAAACGCATATAGCTGAATGGCCCAAGGACTGAGTGAAGGTCACTACATCGCGCGCGTCCGCTGACAATCGCAAATTGTGAACCCCATCGGATGTCCATGCTAGAACGACGAAACTTGTCGGTGAGAAACATCAACGCGTCGGTCATGCTCACGCTCGGCCAACTGTCATCCTTGAGCAATTTGTTGAGGCGCCGCAGGTCGACAGCTGCTCTGTAAGCGTTGGAAGTGCCTGGCTCAGCCCCTTTCTTAGGCAGCATCAGGATAGGAAAACCCCAAGGAGAGTGCGCGGGACGGACAACTCCGTCTCGACTCCATTCCTCGATTTGAAGTCTCAAGCACTCGATCTTCTCCTTTGACAACCGAAACGGCGACAACTCAATCGGGCTCGGATTGTCCTCTTTGAACCGGAGGGTGACCTCAGGCGAATCAACGGGTCTCATCACGTCATCAAAGAATGCCCACGAGTAGGAAAGCAAATGTCGCATCATCCGTTTTTCATCCTCATTTAAAGCAGGATGGTCTGTAATGCCCAGCGCAGCCATCAATCTTCGACCTGCGTGACGGTCGGAGGGATGACTTGATGCCTCTTGATCAGCTAAATGAGGAGGCACCACTGGTACAGGATAACCATGTTCGTCGTTAGGCGCGTCCGCCCACGGAACTGCGCGTCTTGAAATACGTGCGGTCGCTCCTTCAATGTGCCGTCCTCTTCAGCGGTCGAGGTGTTAGGGTCGAGCGTGGGAATACGCGAGTCGATAGCAAAAGATGAAAACCGTAGAAGACGGTAATCGGGATTGGCCATCGTCGCGGTAGTGATATTCCGTAGTTGACCCTGATTGCGAATCACGTGATTGAATGAGTTATGCACTGCGAGTGCGATGCGCATCATAGTCGCAGGAGGTACCATGCTCCCCAGCATCTTCATAGCCGCTGATTGCGAAATGCCCCATTTCCACGTCGTGGGGACGGTCATGATCTCCTGATGCATTCCACGGACAGTGGTCGCACATTGGAAAAGTGAGGGCCCATCTGCAACTTGTTGCGCGTCACCGTGAAAGTGGGGCCGATGGCTGGTCGCGTAGATGAAAAACTGTTCACCACAATCAGAGGGTGACCACTCGGAAAGCCTAACGCTGGCCCGAAACGGTCCTGCAAATTGGGTGGCACTCGCGTCAGTAGTGGCAATGACAAGCGCACATTGCTGCCAAGTAGGCGCGTGCGCGAACACAGCAATTCCGGGGTGATACTGAAAAGTCAACCACACGCGGAATGTAGAACTTGTGATGGATAAAGGAAATCACGGATGGCTCCTGCTCCAACGTCCATCGTCCAATCACGTGAGGTGCATTGCGGAAATGACGCAGAACCCACGAGGTGATGGCAGCACCCTTGCGCGCGTCCCTGTAGTGCAGATTCGCGGTCGAGCCATAAATACAAGGAGGACTGGCGTGGAAGTATGAATGTCTCAATGATCCTTATGTAGGTATGACAAGACCACATCGTACGTACGACGATGAGATTTCCCCCAGGTCATGAAGCACGTACGGGATCTTAGGAAAGTTGTGCTGAAAAACAGCTCGCGCTTGTGGACATGAGTCCAAAGCCAACACAATGCGAAAAGAGGTTCCATAGATTCATTGCATCGTTGGATCCCCAAACTCGATCCACCAGCGCCGGCGAAATAAACGACGACGCTGATATAGGTGATTGGAATCCAAACCAAAGCATGCATGCCTAGCAATCAGCTCCTGAGTCGTGGCTTCTTCCTTCGACATTTTTGTTGTTCCTTCTTCTGGAGGTTCAGGAGGGGGTCTCACAGCTAAGACCTCCTCGACTTCCGTCTCATCTTCGTCAGCTGAAGCAGTCGCAAAACAGACTCTTGTATCCTCTTCAGCGGCTTCCAGCTGTACTTTGACGCAACCTTCATGTGGTATGATCTCTTCCTCGATCATGGGTACCTCAGGGTCGAGTCCAATAGGTCCTGTGCCAACATGCTCCACAGCCACGTAAACTTCGTTCGGCTCGTGGAAGCAATATGACGACAAAGAGTTTGGTATCACACGCAAATCAGGGTAGAGCGAGCGATAAGGGCGGTAGGCCTGACCTCTCATCAGTGGCGCGTCACAGACAAGCTCCAGCACATACGGATGGCCGGGTGCGAGATAGTGGGTCTTAGTCACAAACGCGAAGTGAGGGACGACGGTGGGATCCTCACAGGATACTTGACTTTGTCTGCCCGTACCCGCAGAAATCTCACAACCATGCGCGTCTAGCGGAGGATGCTCTGGGTCAGTGCGATGGTGCTCGGCTCTAGCCTGGATGGACCGAAGCAAGCTATCGTACCGCCAAGGAGTAGCAAATGGCTGCCACTGCTTCTGGTTCCCGTCGTGTATGGCGAGCTTCGCCGTCGGGAACATAGGAACCACTGTTGGAGTCGCATCGAACGCTTCGTTGAAGAGGACAACGCCCTGGTGGTCCTGAAGCGCATCGGGATCTCTACTTTTCAGAACTCCAATGGTAACTTCAGAGCGACGGAAAATGGCCAACTCGGAAGCGTAATCCATGATAGAACCCAAAAGTCGTAATTCTCGCGCTCCTAGTAGTAGCTGCCCATTCGTCTGCCCCACGAAAAACATCAGCAGAGTGGAAGTTCCAGCCGTCATAGAAACGCGCAAGATATCCATTCGCGAATAGCCGCTCCCGAACCACCTGATCCGCTAAGAGTGCGAGTAGAGGGCAGCGCCTGGCGATAAATGATCTTATTTTCACGTCTGAGCTTGTTGTAAAACACGTGATCGATGTATGGCGAGTCAGCCATACCATCCAGCCCAGCTGCAAGGACCGAATAAGATGCACCATCCTGAGACACAACGGCGACAGGGATATACGTCAAACATGTCAACTTCGTCCCGTCGTATGTCACTGCTTTGTTCTCACGATGATCGGGATGACTAGCTGTATTCATCGCTGTCTGCGGGCAGAACTCATCGAAATCAGAGCTAATGCTCGGGCATGCAGCGGAGCCAGTGGCAAGATCCTCTGATGACGGCTCCACAACGATGGCCATCAATTGGTCTCGACCAGTAAACCAGCTTGGGTCCTTGTCTTTCGACATCTCCCTTCCGTCCTGACTGGAGAGGATGGACGCGACTTTGCGCACCTCAGCACTCCGACTCTCTTCTGCCGTCCATGCGTCCTCGGTGATCACCAAAAAGGAGGGCGGTTCCATGGGTTCATCACAAAAGGAGTGCTCTTCTGGTGTTACATCACCACGGCTCTCATCCTCGTCGTCTCCGCTGATCACATTGCCGTCAATCAGCGCCGCATTCTGCACCGTGCATCCATTGAATCGCCTAGGGCCGCACTGATCTTCATCAAGCACATCGAGCCACTGGGAGGCAGCGCCGGCACTGCACTGGCTGGGGTTGGCCTGCTGCTGTGTCGACTGGGTAGCTTGTCGTAGCAACGACAGGGTGTTTAGTGCCTGCGCAACGTCCTCCGATCTCAGCGTGCGCGATGCACTCTGCTGCTGCACCACTGGTTGCTGAACCATCTGCTGCGGAGCGGCTGCGATTACCTGTTGGGGACCGGCACCTGTGCCCTGCGCAGCAGTGTAGACGACCTGTGGGGGTGGCGTAAATGGTGCTTGAACGCGCCGCGTCACGGCAGCTTGATTAGCCGTGACCGTTTGTCGACATTGGGCCTGTCCTTCTGCCGTCGGTGGGAAGCCTGCAGCCTTCAACGTTCGGGCAGCGCGAGCTTTCCGATCAGAATTTCCAGACCTAGGACACACTCCACCATCGTGCCCGTAATAAATATGCTTCCCACATTTCAAGCACGTCATCAACGCATAGTGTAACTCAGAGTCGAGGTTCTCCGGCAGCCGACCTGACGCGTCAGAGCTGGTGACATAACCTGCTAGCTGCTGCTGCTGATACCATTCCTTACGCGTACGGTGGGGCTTGTCTTTTGGGACTTTGGTCTTTTTTGGATCTTCATGCTTGTCGCTGGACGTCCCCACCTCTGGCATCGCGTCCAATTGCAAGGCAAGTTGGAACGTCTGGTCTAGCGTTTGGTCCGGGGCCGAGATCCGCGCAAGGTGAATGTCGTGTCGGAGCTTTTCAGACGATAACCCTCGGAGAAAGTGCATCCGAAAAGCTTCGGGTTCCACCGGGTTCTTAGAAGCAGCTCGCCATAGTCCAAATTTTTGGACCCACTTGCTGACGTACTTGGAGAGCGGCAGGTTGCCTTGCGTCATCGTGTACCACTCGTACTCCAGTTGCTCTGTAGTAGCTCGAGGAGGGCAGGGCAATAGGAGTGCTTCCTCGATTTTGGCCAAGTACTCCTCGTCGTGCTTACGGATTTCCGCCTTCGAAACACGTCCGCGTAAATACCCTTTCCATAGTGGCTTGTGCTCGTCTTCCCACTTGTTATAAACAGTCATGGGAGCGAGTTGATATTCGCCACCGATCATGTTCATGGCGCATGAAGGACGGTCGAGCCTTAGCTCGATGATCCGCATCAGTTGGTTCCACCACGTCCGTACTTCGTCACGCGTCTTGACAATAGGGCCTTGGAGTGTCGGGAAGTTCAACCTGTGCATCCCCGTCGGACCTCTATCGATGCTGATGGTATCATCGAACTCATCATCGTCGCCAGAAGGATCGAAGTCAGGTGCAGAGGGCCTCCGCCGTATTGGTTCGGGATGCTTTCGAGGCGGGGGGTCGTCTGCACGATTCGCCGCGGCGTCGTCCGCTAATTCCGGTCTGGCGCGATCAACGTCAGGTGATGATGGTCGCTTGTTTCGGACTCGTGTGGCCTCTTTGAGCTCACGCCGCAGCTTCTCGGCCTCGTGCCGCTGAAACTCGGCCTCTCGACGATGTTGCTCGACGAGGGTAGCATCGAGAGATGGTGGATATTCTTCTCGAGCTCGTCTCGTGTCTTCGATTTCTCGTCGAAGCCGTTCATTCTTGGCTCGTTCATGCTGAACTGTCCGACGCTGAAGCTCAGCGTCTCGGTATTGGCGTTGAGACTCTTCTCGCTCGTATTCCATCGTCCCTTCGAGATAGTGGATCTTAGAGCGACATTCTTCAACTTTTTCGAGGAGGGTGCGCATAAGCGCGGGATCCCCCTCTATCTTTTCTTCTCCAGCAATCGCAGAGTAAGGTGGGGCCGGCGGTGCTCGAGTCACCGGCTCCCGGATTGCAGCTGGAGTTCCTGGGTCGGACCGTAGTCGTTCCGTACGGATCGTCTCGTCTTCTCGTACGTGCACGGGCATAGGCGTTGGCTCGCCCCCGACTACCGTTGCAGGCATAGGTTCTGGGGCTGTCATGGTCCCCACTTCTTCACTTTCTGGAGTGCGCACTTCTGGCCGGACAGCCGTATCCGCCGCACTCTCCACTGGTATCTCCACTCGTTCGCCACCCGTCCCGACATCTAGCCGTCTTCGGAGGGATGACTCCATCACTGGGGTGATGACTCGCCGCAGGCGTGCCTGGGCGTCCCGAAACCACGGAGCCGTCATCTAATTTTGTTTTTTTTTTTTTGTCGTCAAAGCAGCAATTTGCCGGCTACTGCTTGACTGCGCGCTTGAGCCGGTTGGCTAGAGGATATGGTCGTCCTCCCCGGCCTACCTGTTCTGGGAGATGGCTGTCTCCCCCAGGCGAACTCTTTTTTTTTTTTTCTCGGTTGTCTTGAGGATATGGTTGTCCTCCCCGGTCTGCCGTTCTGGGAGCGATGGCTTACTCCCCGCTCCCCAGGCGATTGTTTTTTTTTTTCGAGACTCACGACAACGTCCGCTCACGTTCGAACACGCCGAACGCTTGTTCCGCTTCGCGTATCGGAGTGACACCCTCGATTCGCCGGAACCGCACTCACAAACACGTCGGCTCTGCACTCGCTCAAAGCCTGAACACCGATTCGCCGCCGGGCGCGGGAGACTGACAGTCCGGGATTCGCGTAACAACCCCGGAAACTATCAGTTCCCGTTTCTGAGACCACCTGTGGTGGAAACTCAGCTCACCCGCCCCTCTTCGCCTAACCGTCGGTCACAACGTGACCGCTCAACGGTCCTGAACCACGGGTGGTTCCACCACACGTCCAACCAAGCGCTCACACTCCGCTCACGCCATGCTGTCGAACATTTAATTGAGGGTAATTTCAAGGAAACAACAAGAATCGATAGATTCCAACAAGTGCAGGCCAGTAAGTTCACCTAGTCCCAATCTCTAACCCCAGTAAGTTCACCTGGTCCCAGTAAGTTTCATATAAGTTCACCTGGTCAGTAAGTTCACCTAGCTCACACCCACTCCTTCGAGCTCGTCGCTCTCGCCTCCGCCAATCTAAGCTGCTTTGATCCGCACGCGCCGCCAACCTTTGAGTTTACTCTAAAAACTTTACTCTGAAAACCCCAGTATGTTCACCTGGTCCCAGTAAGTTCACCTGGTCCCAGTAAGTTCACCTACCGTGGGCGTGTAGACGCCGGGAGGGTGCTTATCGGTATTGCGCAGCACGTGTGGGGTAGGGTGGAGTCGTCGACTCAGAAGAGGATATCCTCGGGGTTGCCGATCGACAGAGAGCCACGTAGAGCTGGACGTGGCAGAAGACAGGCTTGGGCAAGAGGACGCCGACCTTGCGGGGCGTCTGCCTCTGGCTCTTGTTGATCGTTTGGCGTCGGTGGGGCTTGAGGGATACAGGTTGGAGGAGCCTCGGTGACAGGACACGATCGATCATGTATCTGGTACCGTTGCAGTGGCCGTGCGACGGGTCGAGGTTGCGAAGACTTTAAGCTCGCGATCAAAGTCAGCATGCCGTTGGTTGTCAGGGAGTTAAAAACTCGACTGTAAAGAGCGAGGCGTCGTCTTCCGATCCAACCTAGTCGGCCGAAAAGAACTCCGACGCCTCGTCTCCGGGAAAAAAAGGCCGCGGTCATGCGCGCGGCGTTGTCAGCATCGACAACATCGTTTCGACGGGGCGTGAGAATGGCGCGCTGAAAGAGCCGCCGCGGCTCGTGGAAATAGTCTGCGAGGTCGCCGTAGACGGCTTGGAGGATCACTGTCTGGCTCTCGCGCCTACCTGATCCTTACTCTCGCGCCTACCTGATCCTTACCCTAAATCGAGGGACAGGACAGACAAACAGACAAACAGACAAACATCTGTCGATTAGTAGTTAGGAAGATGGGTGATCCAGCAAGATATGCTAGATCGGCAAGAGCAACACAGGTTCTCGGTACAGGAGTATCCTTGGAGAAGCAGGTGTGGGTGTCAAGCATGACACCGCCAAATTCAAGGTAACAGGCAGGTAACAGGCACATAAGTGGGGGGGGGGAATGGTTATTACCGCCACAGGGGAAAGTCGATAGACGTCGAAAGGGGCTTCCAACTGGCCACTTTGCTCCTGAGGCCACCCTCGTAGCTCCCGCACTCGTGATTTTATGCTGCTTTATTTCCTAGAGCCCCGCTGATGAGCGTGAGCAGGAACCGTCTGCTCGAGTTTACGTGGAAATCCAGGTAAAAACGCATGAAAGCTAGATATATTGATATATAACCCTAAATGGAATTTTGTCAAAATTCCATTTAGGGTTAGGACCCCCCCCCCTTTATCTCACACTCACACCTAATCACCAACAAATTGCTGTGTCGAACACACACGACACCCCCCCCCCCCCTTTGTCCCACACTCACACCTAATCACCAACAAATCGCTGTGTCGAACACCGTGCCGCTCTTTGTGTCGTTGGAGACAGGACCAAGAAGGGTGGCACTACCACTGCCATCATTCTCTACCAGGGGCAAAGTGATTTTACTGTTCTCTAGTTTTGGACCCAGTCCGGTACTGGTAGAGAAACGTCCTCCGAAAGACATCGATCTCGATCGAC
The DNA here is from genome assembly GCA_029834535.1 of Chrysophaeum taylorii. Taxonomy (NCBI): domain Eukaryota; class Pelagophyceae; order Pelagomonadales; family Pelagomonadaceae; genus Chrysophaeum; species Chrysophaeum taylorii. The sequence goes on from JAQMWT010000086.1 coordinate 9,160, forward strand.
GTCTCGGACAAAGACCCAGGATTTCCAGGTAAGAGCAATCTCCTGAAATTCCTGAAGTTTCAAAGACCGTAGTCGAGTCTCATCGCTTGCTACTGGTAAAAAGTGTGAAAAAGTGTGAAAGCAACCAACAACAGCGCGCAACACGCAACCCCGACAACATGGCGACTCACGACCCAGAAGTCCAGAGTCTGGAAGTAGCAGCGAAATTCGCTACACAACAAGCTCTCTGGCAAATCCTCAAAGCTGATTTGCGACAGCTCAAAGCTGCTTACGCTCATCTCAGAGCCAAACACGCTGCCGACAATGCTGCGCTCGCCGCAAAAATCGCTGCCACTGCAAGCATCGCAGCTCAAGACGAGCAACTCGATCAAGACGTGCAACTCGATCAAGACGAGCAACTCGAACAGGCTTCCACACCAGCTGTTCTTACGGCAACCCCCCTCAAGCAAACTTCGCACGAAGTCGCGACCCAAGACCCGATCATCTCGATGGTCACCCCCCCACCTGCTGTTCGATACGTTCTCGAACACGAACAGAACCCACCTCCTGCCGTCCACCCCACCGGATATCAAACACCCCAATGCAAAGTCTCAGACCCCACTGCCTTCCCTCCGGACCCAGGCATAGCCAAGGTCACTCCGCAACCCGGCACACCCCACATTCACGAAGACACTCCACCTTGTTCGAATATCGCGCCAGCGATGTTGAACACTCCACCACCACCACCACGAAACATTACTCCCTTCACTCCACCAACTCCACCGGAGCCTCCACCTCCTTCACTGGAGCCTCACTCCCCACTCTCGGCGACTCCCCCTTCACCATCTATTCAAGTTCCCCAACATTCTCGTCAACCCCTTCGCCGCAACACTCAGTCCCTTCCCGATGATCACGCCACCTACGGCCATGACGGCCCCGGCACCGCCATCCCAGACCAAGCCCCCACCGCGGCTAAAGCTCCTGCCGCCCCACCATCGGACCCTCCTGTCCAATATCCAACATCTTCCGCAAGTCACTCTCCTCAAGACTTTCATCTCCACCCACAAGACCATGCCACCTACGGCCACGACGGCACTGGCACTTCCATTACTACCCCAGCTCCTTCCGCGGCTCAAGCTACTGCCGCCCACCCATCGGACCCTCCCGACCGACCTTTACCACCTTTCGAAAAGTCGCTGTCCCCCCGATTTTCATCTCCACCCGCGTGATTGCGCACTCCACGGCTACACCCCTTCTCCCATCTCCACCCTAGCAACAATCCACCTTCTTTCTCAAAGTTCCAATGCACCTCCGTCTGCGCTCCGACGCGAGTTGGCCACCACTCAGGCTGCATTCCGCTCCCAAACCGATGACTTGACCGCAACCAAGGCCACGCTCACTCTCAAGGACGCCGCTTTGTCCTCCACAGCCGTCAAACTCGCCATAACCGACGCTGCCTTAGCCTTCGCCACTGCCCAGCTCGCCATCCAAGCTGACGAATTGGTCTCCACCCGCGCGGAACTCCATCTCACCCACACCCAGTTCAAGGCACTCGAAACTGCCCACGCTGACATTCGCAACTCCCACTTTGGAACCAACGTCGTCCTCCACACCATTCTTACCTCCTTGGATGCCACCCACCCCACCCAGCATGCACCCAGGGTGCATCGCATCTTTCACCTCCTTTCCCCATTCACAACCTACCTTCATCCCCTTCCGAACCAACCTCCAATGCCTCTCTCCCGATTCTCCCCAAGTATCATCACCACCTCCACGGATGCCCCGGACCTGGTTCTCCTGGTTCACCACCCACTCCGTCTATCTGTTCTCATCCCCCCGCCATCTCTGGCCCCTCCTTCTCTGCCAAATCACTCTTCGCCTATCTGGCACCCCCCGAACCCCTTTGCACCCGCTCGCCTTCTCAGCCAACTGGTTCATTCCAACTCGACCACATCCCCTCGTCCGAGTTGCGAGGGCGTACATCCAACACCGGCGACCGTACCCCCACCACCGGCGACGTTCCCCACGCGCAAAGTCACACCAAGAAACAAGACCACCAACATCAAGATTCGACAACTTCGGAATCAGCAACAGACAGCTCTATCTACGACCATCAAGCTGCCACAGCATGCATCGAGATTTCCTCTCTCTTTGGGCACAGCGGTCTCGACAGCAGTCCTGTCGACGTGCAAAGAGAAACCAAGAAGCACAACAACGAAGATCAAGAGTCGACAAATTCCGAATTATCAACAGACAGCTCCCTCCCTGATGGTCATGATCACCATCATGCTGCCATGACATGCACAAGGGCTTCCTCTCTCTTCGGGCACAACGGCCCAGGAAGCAGTCTTGTCGAAGGAACACAAAGCCACCTCGTTCCCACGTTCGACAAGTCAAAGAACAAGACACGATATCTTCCGAAGTATTACGCCTACATCGACTATGGCAGCCCCACTCTAGGACCAATGGCTCCACCGTATTCAATGCCCCAGGCACAAGAGCCGCAGGCTGAAAACATCCCCTCGGATTCAGCCCCCTGGTATGATGCATACAGCGAAGAAGCAAGACCGACTTCACTAGCCTCGAAGATGGTCTCCCCGACCATTCCAGATCAGCCGCCTGATCCAAGCACCACCACCAATGCCCCCGCAGTGCCGTATCCACAAGGACAAGTCACGCTGTCAACGGCCCCACGGTCAACATACTCGCAGGAACTCACCGTACCTGCAGGTATCAGCTCAGATTCACCAGGCACTCCCGCCTTGTTCGATATCTCTCGATCAGCCGTTCCCGATCACTTCGAAGCTGGTTCCACCTCGCTGCCTTCTTTCCCCAACGACAGGCGCGCACTGCCGCTCACCGGCGCTCGCTGCTGCACCCACCATCCACCTTCTCGGCCGGATGCACTGCATGACACTGCTCAGTAGGTTGCATGTACCCATCTGCGATCACCATTTCACGATTCGATGGATGTCTTCGCACGAGCATCAGTCGCAGCACATGATCACCCGCTCCCCAACTCTCAGTCAGAGGGCGCACTCCTTTCGGCTGCCGACCCTTATGTCTCACCGCCACCAAGCTTCTGGAAAGCCTTCCCATGGCTGCAGTAACAGACAAAGACTTCGAGCGTTCTGAACGACCCGATCAGCCGCAAACCATGCACGCTTCTATTGCGACCACTTCGGTCCTTTATGTCCCCTTGCATAGCTCTCTTCTGGACGCCACACGCTTGCGCTGCCTCCGGAAAATCGATGTTGCGCTCTCAGGAGACATTCTCCCCGCGCACTACACAGACTCGCCCCACCTGAACCGCTTCTGTCAGCATCTTCGCATACCTGGAATGTACGACGAATATTCCATGCACGCTGCCGGCTCCACCACAAACATGCACCCAAGTCACGCACGTTGCCTCCCTCAAAAGCGTCTTATCGCCCGGCACGTCACTCCTCATTCGAGGACGCATGTCACATGCCCGCACCTTCGAATGAACTACACGCCTATGGGCAACCCTGGTCACTACGGCACTCACTGCTCCGGTCCCCGCATCTCCGCCATCGAGGATACACCCAGCATGAGACTGACCCTTCCATCGCCCTTGGTCATACTGCACTCACGTACAATGACCCAAGCGAAATCACACTCGCCTTCGGCGATCCCCCTTTTCGATTTCCCGCACTGGACCCCAAGCAGTCCAGGCCGGATACTCTTCACCCGGGGATCTCAACTCACGCGCCCATCTGCACTACCTTGCAGACAGGTCAGCCGCGAACAACACCCCTTTTGGGACTGACTTCGGACCACCCGCATCACGCGCTTTTGCTCTTGGAGCATGACACGCTTCTCGATGCTCTCCGCGTCACCGCCTTTAACACCAAGACACTCGTCATTTCCACCGACGCTCTGCGCCGCCACGTGTCTCACGACCTTCAGATCACCACCATAAGTCGATCGCGCCCGCACAACGTCGCGCACGCCTTACGAGGGCGTATTTCAATTGGCGATCTCACAGGTCTTTCGATGCATTCTCCGACGTCCGACTTTGAACTTACGAGTCACGTTATGGCAATCCCCAATGCCAAGACGTCTGACGCTGCGCAATCATGTCTCTGGAACTCCACAGCCACAGAAACTGCCAGACAAGAAAGCACTCAGCTCTCCACAGCTGCTCAACAGCTACCTCTAGTCTCGCACATAGCAGCGAGTACTATCTAGCAGTCTCTGTTGGATGACAAGACGAAAAACAAGACCTCAAAAGCTAACTACACCAATCAGCCCATTGATGTAGCAGACGAGACAATGCAAACCAACTGCACAGCACGGTTCCAGACTATGCAGACGATGCCCAGGTCCAACGCTCAAATGCTCGACGACGCACACGTTCTGTCACCCGACCTTGCACTGCTACTGGCTCCTGTCTCATTCATAGCTGATGCACCCCGTCCGATGGATCAGTCCTTCAGATATGTCCCGCTCACAGAAGCACCACCGCAGGACACACAGGTACATCATGAAGATACAGGTAAGCGCACCACGATCACGCGCACAAGCTCATTGCGCCTATCTGATCACGACGATCTGAAGCTACAGCTTTGCTTGCTCCCCTCGCCTCTGGAAGACAAAGGCCACCTTCCAGCCTCCCAGGCACCTGACCCGTCCCTGTCGCTGCAATCCGCATTAGCACAGATGATATCGCCTCCCTGCACGACTGCAGATCAAGCACAAGCCAAAGTCAGCATTCTCCAGAGTTATGCGCACCCGCTGGAATCTAACCAGCACGGCTTCCTCAGCCAGGCAGGTCACTGCACCACCTCGGTCTCCCCTGACACCAGGTCGACGCATCGCTCATTCGCGATCACCTCATGTCACCTATTAGACGACTGTGATCTCGAGCACGAACTCATCGCAACGCTTGAGTCATACCCAAGAAGGAATCCTACTTTGGAGCCACCTCCGCCAATCCCACAGAAACTTTTGCTACCAGACGCCACCCATGTGCTCATGGTTTCTCCATTGGTTTCCTCCAGAGCTTTTGACTGTTGCAGAGACAAGATGCAACCTTCCCATGCGACTATACCCGCATTCTCGTTTGGGACACAAGCATTTACTTCATGTCAGATGTTTACGCTCATATTACCGCCACACACGGCAACCAAGATAGACGTGGACTTCATTCCACCCTCATCTCTGAGCGTTACCCCCGACATGCTGCTCCAGTCCCATCACGTCTGATTCAGCTCCCATCGCCTTGTATGACGTCATACGTCATATTCCGATTACAGCCCAGACACCGCACAGGCTCCTATGCACTCGCGACGGCACGCTCACCGCCCCTCTCGGTTTAGACTACCAATATTGCGCCATCCTCATGGTACACTCACAGTCAACTGAGATGCACGCTCGCTTGTCGCACAGTACGATGCCCGAACACCTTTTGGTTCAGGATAAGCAGAACACTGTCGTCTCAGCCACCGCTGACGCGCCCCCTCCGACCGCCGCCCGGCTCCGCGCTCGTTCCGCAACCACGGTCTCTCCGCCTCACCGGCAATTCGAAGATTTCACCCAGTTCGAATTACGAGGGCGCATTCGTTTCCCACCGCCAACAAGATTCGTTTCGATTCGCATCAGTCATGTCTCCTATGGCTATTCTGGCTACATCGGAACTCACTTCAAGGCACGTACCGAAGTCCCTCTTCCTAAGGACCTCTGTCACACGCCAAGACCTGATGAGCACTCGTCGTTCCTCCCCGCATCGACGCGACTCCCGACGACTCAATCCCCGACGATTTGTGATGACACTAAGTTCCGTCATCAATGCAATTCAGAGCCTCCCACGCTCTTCCGTCCGTCTCTTGCAGGTCACACCTCTCAAGTTTCAGCTCGCTCGATTATATCCTGCATGCTGCCATATGCAAACGAAGTTCCGTCACGCCAACACCACATTTCGCAGTTATCGCCAGTCTCGCGCAACAAATGCCCGCCACTACATGATAGCCGCACGCAGAGTCCTTTGCTCACCTCCTCTAACGTCCCTCCCAGCACTATGCTTGACGTTGGAGCTCTGCACCACTATGGTTCGGTTACAACACAACTTCACGCGACATTCTCGCCCGGTTCTGATCATGCTTCGCATCTGTCGACATTACTGTCAGAATTCTGCTTCGGACACAGCTCAGACTGCACTCGCGTATTACGCTCTTATGACGCACCCGGTTCGCTCCTCTCCGTTCACAATGCGGGTTCCATCTTGCAGAACTCTGAGCCCAACAGCCGCCATTGCGATTCGCACCCAGTCGACATTTTCCGTAGCACGCGCGAGGATAACCCCCAATCTCCGAAGGTTGGACACGCGCTCTGCTATCAGCATTCTACCGGGTGTCACTGCCGCACACCGCTAGCCCCACCCAGTTGTGTTACGAATCAAGGGAAGTCAACTGGCATGCCTATCGCTTCCTTCATTCCCGCACACTCGCTGCTAGCCACAGTCTCGCATGACTCATTGCCGGACAGTTCTCGCATTATGGACATTACCTCACATCATGTTCATTCTTCGGACATCCCCCGTCCACAGACTAATCCTCTCTTGAAACGTACGCTCCCTACACGTTGTATACTGTACAGCTCTCGCATATCGACAACACCCTTCTGTCGAATGTTTCCCCTTTCAGTCACTGCACGATTCACCAGGTATGTACCACGCTCCCTCGCGCTTGTACTTCATGGGAAGTTTGATTCTGGTGAAAACGACTCCGGACATGAAGTGAATACTGGATCAGTCGATTGTCACGACTCAGGATTACTTTGCCGAATAGAACACGAAAGATGCGACTCCGACCATACCTTCGAAGTCAACTCTTCCCCAGGCAAGGACAATATCTTCGAACAGTCCATCGCCTTCCGGCATTCTCTTCTGTTGCCCAACTTTTCGGCATTTCCTGCACAGGGCACCGACTCTTCTGCACAGGACACATGCCTGTATCCACCATCATACGCGATACACTCGCAAACCGCCGTCTCAGCCCAATCATCTTTCGATGATAGCCACTGGCGACTCACATCAGATCACAACTCCAAGTCTACAGCAAATTTATAGTTTTCATATTTATGGCCACCCCCATACAACTTTATCCCGATATCATCATCGCACTACGATCATCCGCATGTTATTTTAGACGCTCATAGTTTAGCTTCAGCTGTCCCACGCTACACTCAGGACGACGGCTTCGACATGTATGTGACAGGCAATTCTGGTTCTCTCATCTTCCAGGAACAGCTCCGCCTTACTCGCTATCGCTACGACGATTACCTTACCATGTCGAAACCGATTTGGTTCAATGGTCATATCTTTTCACGGGATAACGCTGCCGCTCAGTCACATTGTCACACCTTTACTAGCCCAACTTTAGTCACAATAGAATCTCATCCCTCCGGCCACTCTCACTGTTCGCTTTTCGCTCAATCCTTGGTCTGCTGCACAATTCACGACTGCCTGACCCATGATCCCTACTGTTGTTATCCGTTAGACCACCCGTTCTACTACGAGGATCCCCCAGCCACTTAGGATTTATCCACCCGCACGCACCGTCGTCATGTGTCACGGAACACCCACGACTTAATGCACACAACTTTCGACTTCAACTATGACACTAGTACCCTTACCCTGATCGCCGACTGCGGTTGCGATGGAGGACGGTGCCTCATGAATCCTGAGCCTTGCGAGGGCATCCGCCCTCCCGGCGTAGGTTGGCACCTATTCGCCTCCCGGGCGGGCCGGTTGGCAGCCGGAACGTTCGCAGTGGGACGGGGTATGGCCGGGGGGCGAATACGGAAGGTTATCGACGAGTTGGTTGTCAGTCACATCGCGGTCTCCTCGTCGCATGGCGACAAGCTTGATGGTCACTCTCCGCCGACCGACCTTTCGGCGCTCCTCGTCTACAGGCCCGTGATTCCGGGCTGGCTCCTGTCGGTCCGGCCTGGCTCCCATGCTCGGGAGAGGTCTGAAGTTAGTTAGTTAGTTAGTTAGTACACTCGCTTATTCTTCGCGATATTGTCATTCCATCCTTCTTTCATCAGTCGCTGAACAAGATGATGATTTGATCTCTCGTACAGAATTCGCCATACTTCGCCATTAGCCCACCTAGCATCTTCCTCCACGTTCCCTCTTCTTTACGATGTCTTTTCCCTTTTGGCTCATTCGCCTCCTCTTGCACTATCCTTTTCATTTTGCTTCCCCTCTCAACCTATTCCACGTTCAACTTCGCGCTCTTTCTCCATTCTCACTCACACTCACCTGCTACTCCGCTCTACTCTATCTTTCTCATGCACTTCGCACACTTCTCATTCCACGCCTCCTCACAACTCAACGTCTATTTGTCTCTGGCCAGACATTTGTTTTGCCTCTTCCAGATTTCGCTCATCGCCGAGTTCAATCTGCGAGGGCGTAGAGATAGAAAATTCCATTTAGGGATAGGAACCCCCCCCCTCCCCCCCTTTATCTCACACTCACACCTAAACACCAACAAATCGCTGTGTCGAACACCGTGCCGCTCTTTGTGTCTTAAGAGGACAGGACAAGTAGAGTGGCACTACCACTGCCACCATTCTCTACCAAGGGCACAGTGATTTTTACTGTTCTCTAGTGTGAGATAAAGGGGGGGGGGGGGGGTCCTAACCCTCAATGGAATTTTCTGTCTCTAGTTTCCGCGAGAATTCCTCGCGCCCAAGGACTCCCTAACCCGGGACCACCGCGCACTTTGACCCCCCCTTACCCCCCTCCAAGCTCACTCTCTCGTGCGTCCCGCCGGCTCAGTCCTGCAAACGTGCAGCTCTATTAGGACAAGTACCTTAAGTGGCATAAGGGGAACGGGGAAAGTCGCGGGGGCGGGGAAGAGAAGGTGCGGGGAGCGGGGAAGGTGCGGGGAGGGAAAGTGCGGGGACGGGGAAAGTGCGGGGACGGGGAAGGTGCGGGGAGCGAGGAAGGTGCGGGGACGGGGAAAGTGCGGGGACAGGGAAGGTGCGGGGACAGGGAAGGTGCGGGGAGCGAGGAAGGTGCGGGGAGAGCGGGGGAGGTACGGGGAAAGGTGTGGGTGCGGGAGAAGAGTAGAGGGAAGGGCGTTACCGCCACAAAGGTGTAAGGAAAGAGGAGTGTGCGGGGACGGGGAGGTCGTGGGGACGGAGATGTCGCGGCGTCGTCTTAGTAGTCGGCGTCATCGCAGAAGTCGATAACGCCCTCCTCGTCCTCCTCTTCAACTTCATCCTCGGGTTCTTCGGGTTCAGTCTCCGGTTCCTCCTCCTCGTCGTACCACGCGGAAAAACCACTTTGGCGCGTATCTTGACGAAGTTCCTTGTACTTTTGCCAGATCTCGTCGTAAGTCCAGGGCAGCTTGTCCGAGTTCATCGCGATAAACACTATGGCCCTCAGCAGGCCCGAGCCGTGGCGGCTGCGGAGCTTGCCGACGGCACAGCCCGCGTGCGAGAAGATGCTCTCAACGTCCGCCTCCGTCATCGGCGCCGAGAGGTGCGCTCGAAGGAGCGCGGCGTGGATGGGGTACTTGTCTTTGAAGGCAGCGAGGAAGGCGAACATGTCGACCCCGACTTCTTCTTCTTGAACTTCCTGAAGACACCTGGATTCAGCTTGAGCTCGGCGAAGGCGGTCTTCTCCTTAGTCGCGCGGCATCGTCATATTTGGACGCCGGTAGCACGAACAGCTCGGTGGCCGGCGGGGGCGAGGCGGCGGCGTCGTCGCTGTCGTCGTCGTCGCTGTCGGCATCAAAGCCGCCGGCTGCGTGGGCACGAGCCAGATTGGCGCGGGGCCTATCGTGATCGTCTTCGTCCGGGCCGTCGACAACGACGACGGCGTCTTTGTTTTCCTCTTTTATGAAGCGGCGCTTCGTGCCTCGCTTGCTAGGTGAAGGGGCAGTTCCCTTGTGCACGCCGCCACGAGCAACCGCGAACTGTACCAAGTGCCCATCTTGCCGCCGTTCCCATGCCGCCTTCTCCGCGTCGTGCAGCAAGTCGGCGTACCTCTCGAACTCCTGCGAGTAAATTTTCTCGGCTGTTTCTCTATCTGTAGCAGAGAAAATCGGTCGCTCCTCAGAGTCTATCGTCCTCGTCGCCGATGTCCAGTTGAAGCCAACGTCCAAGATGGCGCGCATGAGCACGCTGTGGCCCGGACATGGAGCGCGCTTATCGATGGATTTGACGGCAGTCTCGAGCATCTTCTTGATCATGGGGACCATCCCTGTTTGCGTCGTGTTCACGAGCTCATCGTGCTTCAGGCGTTTCGTCCTGTCGCGCTCGTCCAGTTTCGGCAACACCATAGTCCCTCGCTTGTAAGGGTTGCGCAATTGGATGGTGAGACGGTATACGCGGTGCGGCTCGACAACGCCCTTGATCGTATCCGATTTGTAGGCTTGCGTCTTGTTGGTGACATCGCCTAGCGGATCAAGAAAGGCCTCGACCTGGCGATCCTCTTGCTTCAGATCTGGGTTGCGGTAGTGCGGGGACTTGGTCGAGTCTGTCGTGTTGCTCAGGTACTTGCGCCGCATCGTCGTCTGCGCAACCTCGGGCTCGGCTGTGTCTGCCATTTCAACGTCGCCCGAATCATCCGCGGCATCCTCGGCCGCTCTGGCGACAACGACCGCGGCATCGTCCTGGTCGTCATCGTCAGCATGAACAACTCGCGGTGGCAGCGCGTCCTCGATGTCCTCAATGACAACCGTTTTCAAATCACCAATTTCCTCCTCAAGCTCCAAATCAACGTCATATTCGGCAGCAGCCCTCGCGTATATCCCCGGGAAGTGCCTGTTGACGGTCTTGTTCATAAAACTGGCAGTAATATTGTCCAGCCTTAGCATGCGGAGATCACCTCCCCAACGCGTTAGGTTCCGGCCGCCGAGGACGCTCAGAGTCTGGTAAGCCCTGACGCCGGCGTCGATTTGCAGTTTCTTAAAGCAGTTCTGCGCCTTGGTCGATCCACGAACAGCCGCGTGCCTAGTTCGGAGCGCCTTCATGTGCGCTGCGTACTCCGGCACGTCCTTTTCAACGTCGCTCTCGACAAGGGTGAGGATGTGGGGCGTGCACCAGCGCGCGACAATTCCGGCAAGGCGCATGGCGAGACGACCGTTTGCCGCTCCGTCGAGAACAATCTTGACGAGGTCGCCCAGCTGGATGTTGACTTCCGTTCGAGCCTTGACGGTGAAGTGCAGGATATTCTTGCTGGTGTGCTCATTATCGTCGAAAAGTCGAAGGCGACGAGGTACTCTTCGGTTTTTGCCGTATCGGCGACATAAGTGGGATTTTCGATCATCCTGGCGTACTTCTCCTCGTCGCCCGAGTGCCTGGCCTCGCGGAGTTCCTCGACCGTGTACGACACACCCATCTTCCCAAGCTGGACTATTTTCAAAGTGATGGCAACGAACGAGCGGCTGACGTTCTCGATGGTCCAGATGTCCATGCCAGCGCTCGCATACGGGCCTCGGACTCTTTCCCGGACGTTGCTGACGAGCTCAACAAGGTGGCCGCGCAGCACCTCGAAGATGGAATGCAAGATCAAGTTGAGCGTTGGCCGTGACGGAGCGCGGTACCTTGGGTCCAATTTACCGAAGAACTTCCTGGCCGCTTTGGTGGAACCCAACATCAGCGCGCGCATGTCCTTCGCCATCCAAACCGCGTAGTCGACGTGAAAAGACCACGCCGCCTCCAGCGTATAGCGCTTGACGATCTGGCCGTCGGCGCCCGTAGTGATCGAGGTCTTGGTTTGCTCGACGTATGCGCTATAGACCTCGGGAAAGTCCCGTTTGAGGTAGCGGAAAAACTCCTTGGTGCTCGAGCCCGGTTTATCCTTTGTGCCACCCCAGGTCCAGTACACCGTATTCTTCGGCTTCAGGTCGAGAACGCAACGATAGCCCCACTTCCAGCTGCCTTGTTCCCCATTCCTGCAAACCTGCTGCTTGACGTGTGGCTCGATCAGCTCGAAGAAGCTCGCAGCGGTAGACAAAGTAGAAATCTCTTCAGTGGCTGCTGCCGCGCCCTCGATGTGCATGTGGAGTCCCAGGTTGCTGGCAAAATGCTGCTGCGCCTTGCTGAGTAGCTCGGCGCGCTCTGCCGTTTCGTTGAAGTCCCGGGCCCAGGTCTCAACCACCGCCACCGACTCCCACTGTAAGTTCTCGTCGCCGCGACCTTCCTGGTTTTCCAACGTGAACTTGGCCATCGCCATCGTCCTGGTGCCGGGAGGCGGGTTGTTCTTCCGCCCTTGAATCACGGGATGCCTCGGGTCGAAGTCGGTTATAGTGGCCGTGTCCTTCTTCTTTCGCGCCGATCCCGGCACCGTGCCACCCTCCATCCTCCAGGCACCAAAACCTTTTGCCCATACTGCACGTATTTTTTAAACTTAGCCTCAAGCTCCGCCGACACGGTCAACTTGCCGACCGACGCCAGTTTCTTCGACGCCGCCGGTTTCTTGCCGCTGCCTCCCATTTTGCCGCCGCTCAGGACCCCTCGCTGTCCTGTTCCAGCTCTTCGTCGCCCGCGCCGCCCACCCCCCACAACATCCCCACGTCCAACGCGCCCAGACCCACGCGAGGCACGTCCTCTTCCGCTCCCAATCTCCATCACACTTTTCGATATTTGGCTATGGTTTGGGTATTGGGTGGTCCTTAGCGTCGGTATCCATGGGTAGATTTTGTTTGAAATTATATAGATTATGGGAACGTGACGAAGGAAGCGAGAAAACGAAGGAATCTTCAATACAGTGAAATCGAGAGGCGCAGCCTGTTTGTCGTGTCTGTCGTGGGAGGCTGCGCCTCTGATTTTCACCGCATTGAAGATTCCTTCATTTTCCCGCTTCCTTCGCAGAGGTCGTGGGCTCTAAGACTTATATACTAAAAATTGTGCACGTGCATGGGATGCACAAGCCCCTTCGACCATAAACCCAACCTGCGGTTTTTTGAAGGGGTAAATCGGTCGATTTGGACCGGAGTTTCGTTCGGGTCTCCGAGGGGGTCCTCTTGGGCTGTGCTTAAAAGTACACGTGACTCCGGGCGAGCCCGCATGGCTTATGCACACTATGCCTGAAGTTGGCGACAGTGTAGCGAGTCCAACTTCGGCGCCCTACGTCCCGCCAGCGGTCGGAGGCGACTAAAGTCGGACCGCAGAGCGGCACCTATACGCGAGGGGACTGTTCCTTTTCCTCTCGCCACGCTTTTCGTATGCCGAGGTCATCACCAGGGTCATAAATATAGCTAGTCAGCGACGTTATCTTACAGAGTCCCCGCGGATAGAATCGACACGTCGATCGCGCGATGGCGAGGAGTGTTTGCGCTTGAGACGCGTGGCCTCTCTTTGTCGCTCGATTTTGTCGTGTTCGAACTGGGCGGTGCCACCGTCCTCGGAGCGGCACACGAGTTTATACTCGCGGGCGACGCGAGAGCCGCATGAGCCGGAAGAGAAGGAAGGTTTTCGGGGAAAATGATGTCAAAGACGCGCCCACGTTGTCGCCGCGCCATCTCACTTTCTGTTCCGGTGTTATGTTGGCGGTAGTGCCGCTTTGACTGGCCCCAGCCGTACTCAACGCCAACTCCGGCGATCTCTGGGTGGCATTTCGGTGACGAGAGTAGGATGTGGCAAAGGTCAAGGGCGAGCTGCTAATACGACAGCCGCTTCTAGAGAATCAGACCAACCGCGCTCGAAGGTCGCTTTGTGAGTTCCTTCGCTTTGCCGACGTAGGCCTCGGGCTTCCAGTCGGGGTGGGTGGGTCACCTGGCTGGAAGTTCATGTGCTGGTCTTGGCCAGGCTCGAGCTTGATGTTCCACTAATCGACCACCTTCTGCCGCTCGCCCTTTCCGCTGCGCTCCGACCTTGAGTTCGAAGATGGCCGGATGGGCTACGATGCAGCCCGCATCGAGTTTCGTCGAGGTTTGGAGGAGGTGCTGCGTCTTGCCACCGACGCTGGCGGACATGTTGTTGACGAAGCCGTCGGGTTTGAACTTGTCGTGTTCCGACGGTCAACCTCAATTAGGATCTGGTGATCAGGGAACCAAATCTCCATGACATCGAGGACGTCCTCGACCTGAAAACGAAAATTGTCCGAGTCCCAGAAGCCTTGGTGCTGAATGCCAATCTTGATCGTCTGGAGAGCCGGAGACTGGAACCACTTGACGCCGTCGCCGCTATCAAAGAGGAAGACCTTTTCAAAGGGATGCTTGATTGTCGGAACTATCGTGACGTCGACATCGTTTTCGCCGTCGTCGTCGTATTCGTCGTGAACCCTCCGGCACGTTGGTCGCTACTTGGCGAAGCTTGTCACCTGAGTTGTAAAATCCGTGGTGCCATGCGCTTCGTTCGTGGAGGCCATCAACAGTTGCAGTAGTGTCTAGCACCACTTCCAGTACATATGCTGCCGACCTGGTATCGCGCTCTTCGGCTTCTCAGCAGCGCGCACGCAAAAGACACACAAGAAACACTAACTAACTAACTAACTAACTTCAGACCTCTCCCGAGCATGGGAGCCAGGCCGGACCGACAGGAGCCAGTCCGGAATCACCGGCCTGTAGACGAGGAGCGCCGAAAGGTCGGTCGGCGGAGAGTGACCATCAAGCTTGTCGCCATGCGACGAGGAGACCGCAATGTGACTGACAACCAACTCGTCGATAACCTTCCGTCTTCGCCCCCCGGCCATACCCCGTCCCACTGCGAACGTTCCGGCTGCCAACCGGCCCGCCCGGGAGGCGAATAGCTGCCAACCTACGCCGGGAGGGCAAGAAACACCACAAACACTTACCCATAGATTATACTCCCTAACCCTGTGGTTTTCTCCCTTACCACCATTTTTTTCTCCCTTGCCACCTTTTTCTTTCCCTTACCACCTTAATTTTCCCCTTACCCTTAAATCGCACTCAATACCACTGAATTCATGAACGCCCGTAGGTTGGCACCTGTTCGCCCCCCGGCCGGGCCGGTTGGCAGCTGGAACGTTCGCAGTGGGACGGGGTATGGCCGGGGGGCGCAGACGGAAGGATATCGTCGAGTTGGTTGTCAGTCACATCGCGGTCCGCGTCGCATGGCGACAAGCTTCATGATCACTCTCCGCCGACCCACCTTTCGGCGCCCCTTGTCTACAGACCCGCGATTCCGGACTGGCTCCTGTCGGTCCGGCCTGGCTCCCATGCTCTATGCCCCTATGCTCGGGAGAGGTCTGAGGTTAGTTAGTTAGTTCATGAACGCCCTGCGTGCTCACCAACTCACCCTAGATCTTGGCACTTTTTTTGGGAGGTTTTTGGGTTCAAATTGATACTGGACGTCGAAAAGAGGTCGAGGGCGCGTCGATCGGCGTCCTAGCCTTCGGCAGTAGCGACACTGAGCAGATTTTACAGATGAAAGTAGTTATTAGTCCCAGTCTAGATGCGTGCTTTCGACGCATCCAGCTAAGGCTGAGTCGCCGATCGAGGCGACTTAAACCCTCCTTGATGTCCGAACAACGAACTTGACACAAAACCCTAAAAAATTGCGCTGTATGTGCGGTTTGTGTTCTAATGAGCTTGTGCGAGAAGTATATAGAATGCTAGATCCGGTACATATAGGAAGGACAAGTTGGCGTATTAGGGGCACCCTACGCCCCACGCC
>JAQMWT010000087.1:0-51923 GCA_029834535.1 Chrysophaeum taylorii
ATGGGCGTGCGACGGTGGCTATGTGACCATCCCATCCGAATAGGGCGGCTTCACACATATCATCGTCTTCAAGGAACGCATTTCGAAATTTCTCTTGGTGTACTTTACACGCACCACCAACGCCACGGAGTTCACTCAAGCTCTGGATTTAGTGTATGACTTTGTCGTACACAACTCAACGTGCACATGCGCACCCTCTACTCTGATGCCTTCAAGCCCTACTTTAGCCAGCACATTACCTCCCCGTACCGCGTCGATAAGGGCATTCAACTCATCGCCTTCCCGCCGTACATGCACCACTTTAACTTTGAAGTTGAGTCCGCCATCGGTTTCATCGCCTCCGCCTCCTCAACTCGCCTTCGTTCTCTCCTTAATGCTCACTATCGTGGCGCCAAGATCGTGGAACCAGCCATCATGTTTCCCTGGGCGGTGATACACACCGTTCAAAGCTACAACCTTCTCCCGAACGCCACGCTCGAGCGCATTCATCATGCTATCCTGAGTCCGCAACAGCTACTCTACAACCAACTCAACACTCCCCAACATGATATGCTCAAGATTTTTGGCGCTGAATGTTACCTTCTATTGGAGCCCCATGAACACCACAAGTGGGAACCGTGCCGCCGCAAATATTTATCTCTGTTGCGCCAACGCGCAAAACCCGCTCGTCTCCCCACGTCGACCATCTCGCTGACGTCGTCCTCAACCCTGAAAACGGACAAATTCGTGTTTCGTCCAAGCTGCAATTCCTCTACATGTTCAGCATCCTACTCCTGATCCTGAACTTGCTCCTCCGCCTCACGCTCCTCCGCGCCTTCTCGCTCACACCCCACGCTATCCAAGACCATGTCATTCAGAGGGGGACACGGACTCCTCATCCTCAGAGGGGGCACCCCACCTCCTTCAGCTCCTTTTCGTCCCCTACTCCTGCCTCTTCTCCCTCTTCTGACGCTCTCGCCGACGATTCTGGCTCTATGTCACCGCCGCCCTTGCTTCCTTCTTACAAAGACCTTTTTGCACAAGATGACCTCATTCTTGTCCCATGTTCCAAACAGCCTAACACCCAGGCCACTTCTATGAAAACTATCCAAGCCCGGTTGCAGGCCTACTAGTGCCAAAGCCGCTGGTGGCAAACTCGCCGATTTCCGCTGGGATCTTAGCCACCACTTTCTTACGTTCAAGTCTCCCGCCCTCTCCGCCCTTCATCTCCATGGTGGTATCCTCTGGTCTGCTATCTGCTCAGAGGGGAACATGCGTTGTTAGCTCGTCTTCTTCTCCCGTTGCGCACTGACTTACTTGCCCGCTACCCGCACGTCGATGGTTACTTCGCCCACGCCAAGTGCGCATCCAGCATCCCAGCTGCAACCTTTTTAACTGCTGATGGTTCACCTACGTGCCCCATTCCTCAGCCCCTTTTATCTGCGTTCACTGAACACGCTGCTGTCTTCGGCACTTCTTCCCATATGCACTTACGTACCTGGCGCCGACCAGCTTTATTGATCACAACCTCCGAGTTTGGCGCTACTTCTGCATCTCTGGCTGACTTGGAGGAATACCTTCTGGTCTCTACAGAGTTTATCACCCAGGTCTTACGTACCGACCCTACTATCCATATTCAACTGGAATCTGCCCCTACTACTCCTACTGACGCTGTTTCCGCTTATCCCGAAGTTGCGCACACTGCCTCGACCGCAACGTCGCTAAACTATAATTCACCAGCCATTGTTGGTCCTGACGAATATAAGGTCCAAGAAGCGGACGTTTCCATTGACGAATATAAACTTAAGTGCCTCCACGGTTTGTCGCCTGAAAACAGGCACGCCTACCTCAAGGCCATCGCCAAGGAACTCCACGACATTGTACGCTTTGCGTAAGCACAAGGCTGCCTCGGCTACGTGTTTCCTAGCATCTCTTGGCGTCGATTTCTTTGGTACCTTGAGCCCCATGGCCACCATGACCGCAATCGGTGGTATGGTACTATTGCAGCATACAAGTTTTTGCCTGTCTACCATGCAGACGTCCCGGAACGCCTTGCGTTGCAGTCTGACATTGATGCCAACGTCTATGTTCAGTTACCAACGGCATCAAGTTATCGAGTCCGTGCGCTAAGTACAAGGCCGACTCTACCGAAGTGCTGAAGTGCTTTATGGACTTCTGGCAATGCATCATCCTTTGGAACAAATGAGAAGATGGTTCGCGTAGGCCTTCTCACGCGCCCATTGGAGCTCTTGCCTATGCTCGAGTATAGACATGCAATTCGTTATGGTCTGTCTGGGACGGGATTGTTGTTGTGTCCAATACGACCCACAGTACGTTGAGGTTACAGGATGCCCTCCACAAACGGTATGTCTGTGGTGCAGTTTGAGGTGACCATACTTCCTGGCATGCGTGTGGTGCACATGTGACGGTTCCAATTTATTGGTGTGCAAGCCAAGTGGATGCAACCTTCGCTGATCACCCAGTCTTAGGATGCAACTGACCCCGCTTAAATATCCTATGTATCGCCAATAGCAAGCATAAAGCAGGAGCACTTCCCAAAATGTAACAGGTTGGTACATGGATATGAGCACTTTCCACAAACAGTGGAGAGCAGTAGATTCACATATCGAGTTGCCTGCAGAGAGACTTCTCGCATAACAGAGAGAGAAATGTAGCAGGAGTACGGAAGCTCTCAAAAAGAGAGATTCCTCGTTCAAATGCAAATCCATGTTGAGGCCATCCTGGAGTGTTAGGGATTGTGTAAAAATGCCACTTGCCTCGGTGAACAGTAGCAGCCTGGGAGGTAGATGCCATTGAAGGGTCACCTTGCACTTTCTCCGCAATCGAGAATTGGTCTTCCGACTGTGGATCGACTACCAACCGCAGGATGATCACGGACAGTGACCACTTAGTGCCATGAGTGACACTGACACTCACCGACCTTACACAAAAATAGTGCAAAGAAGGTAGGGCCAGGGTAGTTTGCTAGTTTAACGACGTGCGGTCACTAGGGTTAGGCATCTTCAATCCTGTAAAGATTGTCGTCAGAGGCATGATGCATGCCGAGTAGAGAGCGAAAGGTGGAGAACTCAGCAGCAAGTGGCTTTGAAGCCACGTTTGGCTACGCAAGCTTGTTGGAACTCTCCTTTGTCGTCGAACCCCACCTTAAACCATCTGGTCGACAGTGCCTTGGATCGAGAAGGACCATCTGGGTTATTAGAGTTGTGAACAGCGGCAGCATTGTCAGAAGAGAGGTAGGCTTCTGATGAAGCCTACCTCTCTTGTCTGCAATGCTCGCTGTCACAAGTCAATAACCTCAGATGGCCTTCTCGACCAAGGCACTGTTGACCAGATGGTTTAACGACAAAGAGTAGTTCCACAGCAAAATACGAGCCAATCAGCTTCCCAGCAAGCAAACTGGGGAAGGTTTTCACAAAGCCAGTTGAGCTAGTTCTCCAACCTTCGTTTCTACTCGTATCATCATGTCTAGACGACAATCCGTTACAGGATTGAAGATGCTAACTAGTGACCGCAACGTCGTAACTACAAACTGCCCTAGCCCTACCTTCAGTGCCACAGATCAATTCGATTAGCGGAGACAGTGCGAAGGTGAGCTTCAATGGCATTACCTTTAGGATGAACCAGAGGCGAAGTGAGCGGTTTCCGGCTTCTTGAGGTAGCGAAGCAAATGCTCTAGCATTTGGACGTGACATTCCACGCTCGCCTACACGGCCGAACCTCCCAAGTTTCAAAAGCGACAACCCATAACCTCTGTCAATTCTTGTACCTCCAGCTGCTAAGGTCTCATTGACACAAGCTGAGAATGTTTTACTACAATCCCTATGACAAGGATGGCCTCAACTGGATTTTGCTAGATATGAAGCGGGGGTTGCTCAAGACTGGGTGATCAGCGAAGAGTTCATCCAGCTTGGCTTGCACATCCAAAGAAATGGAACCGTCAGATGTGCGACGCACGCGCATGCCTAGGAGGGTATGGACAGGTTCAAACTGCTCTACAGCATACCGTTTGTGGAGGGCATCCTGCAACTCTACGAAGAGGGTCGTCATTGGACACAATAACAATGTCGTCTACAGACAGACTGCATACGACGAATTTAGCGTTTGCGGATACTCGAGCATATAGGCAAGAGTCCGAATGCAGGCGTTTGTAGCCAAGGCTACGGAAGAAGCCGTCTATCTCTTTGTTCCAAAGAGATGGTGATTGCCGAAGCCCATAAAGTGACTTCAGCAGTTTCGGTGGACGTCGGCCCTTGTACTTAGCGTCATCGGGGTCGATAAGCTTGATGCCGTCTGGTAACTGAACATATACGTTGGCATCAATGTCAGACTGAACGAAGGCGTTCGGGACGTCGGCATGGTAGACGGGCAATTGCTTGTATGCTGCAATAGCTAGTAGCACCCGGATTGCGGTCATGGTGGCCATGGGGCTGAAAATGCCAAAGAAATCGGCGCCAAGAGATGCTAGGAAGCCACGTAGTACGAGGCGACCCTTGTGTTTAACGTATTTGCCTGCAGAGTCTGTTTTAATCTTCAGCACCATCTTGCTGTCAATAGGACGAGAGACACCGTCGGGTAAGGAAAGTTTGACGCAGCCAAAGCGGATAATGTCGTGGAGTTCCTTGGCGATGACCTTGAGGTAGG
Source organism: Chrysophaeum taylorii (assembly GCA_029834535.1). Lineage (NCBI taxonomy): Eukaryota > Pelagophyceae > Pelagomonadales > Pelagomonadaceae > Chrysophaeum > Chrysophaeum taylorii. The sequence continues at coordinate 4,642 of JAQMWT010000087.1, forward strand.
CGTGCCTGTTTTCAGGCGACAAACCGTGGAGGCACTTTAGTTTATATTCGTCAATGGAAACGTCCGCTTCTTGGACCTTATATTCGTCAGGACCAACAATGGCTGGTGAATTATAGTTTAGCGACGTTGCGGTCGAGGCAGTGTGCGCAACTTCGGGATAAGCGGAAACAGCGTCAGTAGGAGTAGTAGGGGCAGATTCCAGTTGAATATGGATAGTAGGGTCGGTGCGTCAGACCTGGGTGATAAACTCTGTAGAGACCAGAAGATATTCCTCCAAGTCAGCTAGAGATGCAGAAGTGGCGCCAAACTCGGAGGAGTTTTGATCAATAAAGCTGGTCGGCGCCAGGTACGTAAGTGCATATTGTAAGGAAGAAGTGCCGAAGGCAGCAGCGTGTTCAGTGAACGCAGATAAAAGGGGCTGAGGAATGGGGCACGCAGGTGAACCATCCGCAGTTAAAAAGGTTGCAGCTGGGATGCTGGATGCGCACTTGGCGTGGGCGAAGTAACCATCGACGTGCGGGTAGCGGGCAAGTAAGTCAGTGCGCAACGGGAGAAGAAGATGAGCTAACAACGCATGTTCCCCTCTGAGCAGATAGCAGACCAGAGGATACCACCATGGAGATGAAGGGCGGAGAGGGCGGGAGACTTGAACGTAAGAAAGTGGTGGCGAAGGTCCCAGCGGAAATCGGTGAGTTTGCCACCAGCGGCTTTGTAAGCACCAATAGTAGACGCTTGCAGCCGGGCTTGGATAGTTTTCATAGAAGTGGCCTTGCGGGTGTTGGGCTGTTTGGAACCTGGGACAAGAATGAGGTCATCTTGTGCAAAAAGGTCTTTGTAAGAAGGAAGCAAGGGCGGCGGTGACATAGAGCCAGAATCGTCGGCGAGAGCGTCAGAAGAGGGAGAAGAAGCAGGAGCAGGGGACGACGAAGGAGCTGAAGGAGGTGGGGAGTGCCCCCTCTGAGGATGAGGAGTCCGTGTCCCCCTCTGAATGACATGGTCTTGGATAGCGGCGTGGGGTGTGAGCGAGAAAGGCGCGGGAGGAGCGTGAGGCGGAGGAGCAAGTTCAGGGTCAGGAGTAGGATGCTGAAGCATGTAGAGGAATTGCAGCTTGGACGAAACACGAATTTGTCCGTTTTCAGGGTTGAGGACGACGTCAGCGAGATGGTCGACGCGTGGGGAGACGAGCGGGTTTTGCGCGTTGGCGCAACAGAGAATTAAATATTTGCGGCGGCACGGTTCCCACTTGTGGCGTTCACGGGGCTCCAGTAAAAGGTAGCATTCAGCGCCAAAAAACTTGAGCATGTCATGTTGGGGAGTGTTGAGTTGGTTGTAGAGTAGCTGTTGCGGACTCAGGATAGCATGATGAATGCGCTCGAGCGTGGCGTTCGGGAGAAGGTTGTAGCTTTGAACGGTGTGTATCACCGCACACGGAAACATGATGGCTGGTTCCACGATCTTGGCGCCACGATAGTGAGCATTAAGGAGAGAACGAAGGCGAGTTGAGGAGGCGGAGGCGATGAAACCGATGGCGGACTCAACTTCAAAGTTAAAGTGGTGCATGTACGGCGGGAAGGCGATGAGTTGAATGCCTTTATCGACGCGGCACGGGGAGGTAATGTGCTGGCTAAAGTAGGGCTTGAAGGCATCGGAGTAGAGGGTGCGCATGTGCACGTTGAGTTGTGTACGACAGAAGTCATACACAAAATCCAGAGCTTGAGTGAACTCCGTGGCGTTGGTGGTGCGTGTAAAGTACACCAAGAGAAATTCGGAAATGAGTTCCTTGAAGACGATGATATGTGTGAAGCCTCCCCATTCGGATGGGATGGTCACATAGCCGCCGTCGCACGCCCAGACTTCGCCGGCTTTGTGAGTTTGCTCAAAAGAAGGCTTGGTCGCATTGAAATGCTTGTGCGGGTGGCGCTTGTTGTGTGCGATGCAGTCGGTGCATAAGTCGCGATATGGTATGTCAGAAGCAGAGAATCCAGGGCGAGCAAGTACGTTGGGGGCCTTGGCAGCGACGTTGTCGGGGCAGTGATGCACCCGGTGGAAGCGATTGGCACGTTCTTTGGCATTGAGATATTCGGTGGATCCGTGTGCGAGGACTTACGAGGAATGGGATGAGCGGGAATATGCCGTTTGCGCCGAACATCGAACTTGAGTTCGGTGTCTAAGGCAGGGGAAGGCGGTGCGTCGTCATCCTGGTGCGCAGCAGGGTCACTTGGAGGTGCATCCTCCTCATCACGAGTAGGAGTATCTTCGTAGGACGAAGATATATAGTTTAACGACATTTCGGTCAAGCAGTTGCTGGAAATAGACATCATAAAAGCTTGTGCCAAAGACAAGGTATCTGTGCTGCACGTGGTGGAAGCTTGATCAACGGTCATGAAATTGGATACATAGGATTTCTTCGTCACGGCAGCAGTATGTTGGAAGGTAGGGTCCAACATAAGGGATTTAATATCGGCAACGAGGAGCGAAAGGTGCTTGTACAGAGTGCTGTACGTACCGGCAGGCAGAGCATTGCTGAGCATGTCACAGCAAAGGTCATGGCGTAGAGACAAGAGGAAGGATTCCTGTTGTTTGGTGTGGTTGTTAGCACGAATCAACTCCGGTCGAGTGGGGTAGCGTAATTTCCCGTTGCGAGGGTCGAGTAAAATAATACTGGCATACCCTCGGACGGTGGGCAATGGAGCAAGCATGGAGTGGATTTTAGAGCCGAGTTTGCGGTCACTTCCACGAAGGTACCCTATATAGCGACTATGAGATAAGTGGTGATCTTCCAGAGCAAAATGAGAATCCTTGTAGTCGAAAGAGTTGGCGGTGGCCTTGTAGGTAAGGCAGCCAGGCATCACAAGAGAGCATCTGGACAAGAGTTTTTGTATGGCGGTGCCATAGGTGGCAGCGGAGCCAACTTGGGGAAGGGCTTGGACTATCCACAAGTAACCCATAACGGCTCCAAATATATGGACCTGTCCCGGTCGCGGGGGATGTCGGAAGCAGTGAACGTATACGCGCTTCCAAAGGCGTAGATGGAAGTTTGATATTTGGTGGTGGCGTTCTCTATGGTGAGGTTGCCGTCGGAATGGTGGCCACCAGTTAAGAAGTAGGAGTTGTGTGATGTTGATGAGGTTGTAAGTAATAACCGGTGTGACGGTTGGTTAGTTTCGAAAACGGTTATGTAATAGGACACAGGAGTGGGTGAGTTAGTGTGTAAGCTGGCAAACAAGTTATGGAGGATTGTAAAAACCTTGACGTGTATAGGATGCGTTGCATTGGGTAGTGGCTCCATAGAGGAGCGTTTAAAGCACAACTGATGATAAGTACACTCGGATTGAACAGAGTGAGTACGTTGCTCGTGAGCCTGTTGTGAGTGAAGGCGAAGCAGTAACATATTGAGGGATTCAAGGTCAGCCATAGTAAGCTGAGCAGAACCTGTGCGAGAGTAAGGTGCAAACGTTTTAGGAACGGGATATATGGAGGATCGGGAACACCCGGATCCAGTCTTTGGATACGTGGTTAGGTAGCCAAAGGCGCTTGGGAATAGCTTGTAGATCATCCACGATCTTTAGGAAGGGGCGTGGATGGAGGATGGGCCACGATGATAGTTTAATTGGTCCAGTAGAATATCTGCGTGCGATGCATATCCATCTTTCTCTAGATTGGTAGTCGCAACATAGGTAGGTCGGGAACCTATCAACAACATCGACACAGTAATCAAGGGTAGTATAGATAAGGTTGGCCACAGTGATGTGGTCTTGATGACAGTACTTATGTGGAGGCGTCATCTCAGCCAGTAGTACCAAGGGCTGGAGTAGCTTGATGACAGACAACATGCTGTCGAAAAGAGAGTCGTCCAGCAGGCTGTGTAAGTCTTCTGTCTTATGCTGTTTTAGTAAATTCCTGTTTGTGCAGGGAGGAGTGATCTCAATTATATCACAATAGAATGTGCGCCTTTCCTCTGGTGAGATTAGGTGAAGATGGTTAATAAAGGCGGGGAGAGATTCAAATAATAATACAGTAGGAAAACGGTGGCGTAACATACGAACAAGCGTATCATCAGACTCAACAACAACTTTTACATTGATATTTAAGCCTAAGTCATTAGTGGCTTGAGACAGGAACGCCGGAGTTGACAAACCAGAACAAAGTAACATGACAGAGGGTTTGCGGAGATTGGACTCTTGTGAGAGAAACACTGGGCGTGAAAGTAGTCAAGTTAATGGCTGCGTATTTTGCTGAACAAACTTGTTCTGTTTCCGAAGATTGAGAACCAAAGGGCGAATCCACGGGCGATCTGGTAAAACTCTTTGGAGTAGGTAGTTGTAGTATGCCAGTAGATCCCTGTTTTCATGGTATCGCTTGAGGGGAAATGCGAGGGAACGAAGTTCGAGTTGCTTGTCGCGAGCGATGTTGTAAGTGAGACAAGGGAGAGCAGGTAAATTAGCTGCTATGTAGTGTATGGGTATACGTACATCTTTGTCTATGCGGCTCGTGACAGCGCTGAGCTTTGGCTCAGCTCGATCATTGAACACAGTGGTCAGGTTCGTCTGGTTCCACTCGAGCATGCTCAGGATAGCGAGATGTCGGTCATGCACTGGCTGAAGACATAAAGAGAAGTCGATCTTAACATAGCCAACTTGTGGATGATCTGGTAGGGGAACAACAATGTTACGTGGTAACATCATGTGCGATGCACGTTGTTGTCCTGTAGCCGTCTGAATAACAATCAGCGCGTATTTGGAATCCAGTGGAAATATATGATTGGGTATTGCAAAATCGCAAGTGGACATCAATGAGATGGTAGCACAAGTCAAAATATAGAAAAGAGCAATGTGGAGGGACACTGTTTACCTTCATGTAGTTGGTGAGGAAGGCGTTTTCCGAATGTGGGCAAGTAGTGGAGAGGCTGGGTGTGAAGAAGTTCTCCAGCAATAACAGATTCGTTGGAATAATGGTCGGTTGAACAGGTGGTGATGGTTCGTCAGCCTCATCAGCCATGCCGTGCTTTTCGTCAAATGACGATAGCGATGTATGATCGGCATCCCTTTTGGTTTCGGCTTGTGATGGTAGGTTGAGGGCAGATTGGACCTGTGAAGATAGCGAGGACAATAATGCTGGTGGTAAAGCCGAGATGGCGGAAGCGGTAAAGAGGTTAGACACAGTATTGGAAGGATTACCCTGTGTGTTTGTAGTAGGAGGAGTTGTTGTTGGGGTGGGAGCAGTAACGACAGTATGGTGTTGTGGCTCCACGTAGTTTAACGACTTTTCGGTCGAGGATAGATGAACGAACGTCTACATCACAAATGATGTCTTATGCAAACATGAGCTGTTCGTTTAGACGAAGGAAACTACTGTTGTCCTCAGTAGATGTCGTTGACAGAATGTCAGCTGATTGTAATAGAGTCTCAAATAACTTGTCGATATTGTGTTGTAGCTGGGCCGTGGTATCATTATCTGTCACATGCTTCGTGAGTTCGCTACACTGTTCTCGCAGGGTGTTTAAGGTGTGGTTTGTTCGATCTAATAGCGTCATGTAACCTTACCCTGATCGCCGACTGCGGTTGCGATGGAGGACAGTGCCTCATGAATCCTGAGCCTTGCGAGGGCATCCGCCCTCCCGGCGTAGGTTGGCACCTATTCGCCTCCCGGACGGGCCGGTTGGCAGCCGGAACGTTCGCAGTGGGACGGTGTATGGCCGGGGGGCGAAGACGGAAGGTTATCGACGAGTTCGTTGTCAGTCACATCGCGGTCTCCTCGTCGCATGGCGATTGATGGTCACTCTCCGCCGACCGACCTTTCGGCGCTCCTCGTCTACAGGCCCGTGATTCCGGACTGGCTCCTGTCGGTCCGGCCTGGCTCCCATGCTCGGGAGAGGTCTGAAGTTAGTTAGTTAATAATTTCATGTTAGACCGAGAGGACCTGTCAAAGGTGCGGGGGTAAATTGGACGGTCATGGGACTGTCCGGCAGTTTTCTTGGTGACGCAAGAATCACCAGGACGATAATACGATAAATCGCTGCGAGAGAAAGGCTGGCGAGCATCATTAGAGATACGCAAGCGTCTAGCATTAAACGTGGAAGATGTACCAGGTTGGGACGAAGTGATGAAGGCGAGTGTGTTAGCAGTTCGAGTCAGACTTTTGTCCGATGAGTCCAAAGTATGTGTGAGTAGTAACTTTGGCTTTGGTTGAGATGATAAACCTTCGACATAGGGTTGCCAAGAAACAGGGCGTTCTAAGCGTCTTTTCTTCGACCCATTTGATACTACATTATATACGTCTAATGCGCATTCTAAGATATAGCTAGGGTTGGTAGGGTGACACAATCGTTCAGCTTCTGGCACAGGCCGAGATGAAGATCGGGTTTCATACATATAACACCAATCTACCCAACCACGATCGTAACGATTGTTGCTGGTATTATCGGCGTAATGCCGATGTATCTCTTCATAGATTTTTCTACAAAGAGTGCCAAAGTCGAATTGAAGGTCAGTCTCTTCCTGGTTAAGTTGGTAAGAGATTTGCCTAAATGCTAGGACAGCTTCGATAAACACATATGGACATACCAGTTAGGTTTATAAACAACAGAGTTAAATTGCTGTTTCAAATAGGACACATCAGTAGTCGTAACAGACTCGTAGTGACTAAAGGCGATGAGCATAATGGCTCGAGCCTTCTTGGGTAAATAACTTTTGTTGTATACCTCATTGATGGCCGGCCAGGCCGCAAGTGCTGGTTTTCCAACACTTCCAAGATTGAAGTAAGTATGCAAGAATGTAGCATACGTGTTCTGATAAGTGTGCCAGTCAGCAGCAGTTAACGAAAACAAGGTAACAGGGGCACGAGCACGGGTGTCGAAAGCTAGTGCCTTCGGGTGCACACGATTTAAGATTCGTTCCTCTTCTAAGAAACGGGCATTGATTTCAGGACGTAATGCCTTGACTTCATAGTCGTAACAGACAGTAGCTAGCTGAGCTAATTCTGCATCAGGTAAGTGGGGGAAAGCTTCGTTGATGAAATGCCATTCCTGATACTCAGGGGGCAATTCATCAACAGCTAAACGGAGATCAGCAGCCCTATCGGTCTTCTATTCCAGGAAAACGCGATCGAGAATTTGATTCCGGAAGATCTCGTAGTCCTTGCATGGCCGAGTATATGCTTCGTACGAGTCGTACTCGAGGAAGGCATCGGCATGACTGGACCGTAACAATTGCTTAATGTGCTTGATTTGCAAGGATACCTTGCGAGTCTGAAGCTGAAATCGATTTCCATCGTTAAGAAACTCAACTACAGGAGCTTCGAGCTTCAATATATCCGCACCTGTGATCGCCCTGGGTGCGGCTCGTGCTGCGTGTTCTGCCAGAGCAGTTGACGGGGAACCTGTGGGTTCAGTCACGCAGCTGACACTGTCTAGACATTCTAAGGGGGTCTGTCTATCGGTGTCTATGTACACTCATCGTTTTCGATGGAAAGATGTCTATTTGATGACTGTGCAAGCTGTGAGTCCAGAGTAGTGTCGCTAAGCGTAGTCACTCAGGCAGCTGGTTAGTTTTGGTGCTCTCAAGGAGCCTGTTAAGTGCATTGCCATGGAATGTACGAGTGGACGTACCCAAAATATTCCATACCATATGTACAAGAGTGCAGGTTAGCCAATTACACACACATCAACATTGACATGACAATACGATACTATGAACAGGTGCACACAAGATTACACGATCACGTGTGCAAAAAAAGTATTATATACTGCCCAATGGTAATGGCGTTGTATTCACAAGTATGTTTTCGTGTCGAGGCTGAACAGGCGCGGTAACCGTTCAAAACCCATAGGTTACGTGCACGTTTTAACACATGGTTTCTCAGGGACCCGCCTGGGCCCATAACCTGCATAGCATTAGCAAGCATGGTAAGTCACCTGGGAAACCATCCCGTCTTATCATGAACGTCTGGAAGTATTTAATTCGGGGAATGAAAAGGCATGTTCCCTATATCCTCAGAACACGACAGGCGGCATCTAGATCTACACGAGAAAGGTAAAGCGTATAGTGCAACATACCTCGGGGCGCGCTAGACCATGATGATGAGCGTAGGCACAAATCAGAAGACTATTTGACTGTGTAGAAAGGAAGAAGAATGGTAAGGAAGAGATCGCGTCCTCAACGGACGGATAAGGGTAAGAGGCAGCAGATTTCTCTGCAGAGGCAGCAGATTTCTCTGCAAGGGCTCGTGATTCTCGTCGAGCCTCTCGCCGAGGGCATCTCGCATTCTTACCAGGGGAGTGCTGTGGCGGCAACTCCTTCTCGCTGAGACTTACCCCGCTCCTCGAGGTTTTGCACCCGTTCAACGGGACGCCTTTACCTATTTCCCCTATGATGTTTGGTGATGTCACTCCCCTGACGCCAACTAGATTTCTCTGCCAGGAGTATCTTGTTTATCGTAAAGCAACTGCCAGCCTCAAGTTGAGAGGCTAGGCGAGCGTGAACGCGAGTGTAGAGAGCTCCGGCGTGTTGGTGAGTGCCCCCAGCGCCCCCCCCGAGGTCAGAAACGTTCTACCACCACGAGACTAATCTTCTTGCGTCATATCTTGAATGCCTTTTGCGTCAGAACTTGAAGAAGAAGTTTTTACGTCTATCCGTACACGATATACCGGCGCCGACAATGCTTGCGGGACGCACCCGCGCACCCCGCGGCCGCCGTGCGCGAAGTGCGATCAAGACCCAGCTAGCTCAGAGTCGTGTTCCGACGGGGCCTTGGCAGAGCGCAAGACTTTTACGTCACGAGCACGTAGATATCTTGTGGTCGTGGGTTCGAGCCCCACGTTGGGTGTCATACCGAGTGAAAATTTACGAAGAGAGTAGATGAGTAACGCTAAACATGTTTTTCTTTTTCTTTTTTTTCCCGACAAAAGAAAACTCAGACTCGGGTGAATCTGGTTGTGGTGCACGGAGGGAGTAGCTTTTTTGAAGAATCTTTATTTCTTTTTCGAATTTATACATCCAGCTCTGCAGTTAAAGAGATGCAGCTTGACGTCATAAGCGTTTGAGAGATAGAAGTTCTTACGTGGCAGCACGTATATCGGAGTCGATCCTTGGTTCTCTACTCGGCTTCTCCTGCACGGTCGCGCGAAGTGGGAACACGTCGCCGACCCTCTCGCCGTGGGCTACGACGCGCGCCGGGGCACATCGAGATGACCGGCACCAGTTAAAAATCCATCGGGGCACATCGAGATCAGCGGCACCAGTTTAAATTCCATCGCGTGACATCTTCTAAGTCCTAGCTCGGCACGTTTGAGGCCGACCCGCTCGACCGCCGAGGGCCTTTAGGGGATACTCAAAGCTACGTTAGGGGATACTCAAAGCTACGTCGTCGTGAGCTTCCCCCGGGCCTGTCGACGGCGGCGTTCCATATAGGTGGCCCATTGTGATCCACTACACCTGCTCAAGCACGTGCCATGCCGCGTTCGTTCGCTCTCGACGGAAACGCTCCGTTTGTACTGGCCATCGGCACGTGCCGGCAAATCTAGGCGGATTGGTGCCTAATGAAGGTTCCTTCGCGTGAGCCAGCGCTTGCGATTCTGCCGGCTCCGGCACTCGCCCCGGCAGTCGCGGTCTCGGAACTGATGAACGGCACCACCCGTAAGTGCGCGGTGGAGCTTACCCTCCTCAGGATGGCGCAATAATCCAAACCCTAGATTAATTTCGTCGTTACATGTGTTAGCAAACGGATCTCGCCACTGCCTTTCTCTTCAACGGCGAAACTACGCTCATGAAGTTCGAGAAATTCCGACCGCCACAGGAAGGCCAACGCTTCCGCCCGCGCATCGTCGTCTTCTCATGAATTTTTGCTTGGATCCGTACGTACGTCGTTCATTCTCGAAAGGCTTATTTTGTATTTCTTAGACATCCCGAGGCTCATACCGAGCTCGCAAGTATCCCCGGCTCCAAGCTCGCGGCGGTTGGCCGCTTGAGGGGTCGAGCACGGAAGAGCGCACCCTAGCTTGCCAAGTCGCCAAGCAACACGATCAGCATCCGAATTTCGGGTTAGTTCGAGGGACGCGCGCTTCGAGCCAGGCTAGTCCTCTTCCAGATTCGCCAAAATCCGATGTGATCTCCCTCGCGTGTTTCCTCAATCGCAACCATCGCGCAGGTCGCCGTCGCGCTGGATCACCCTCAATCCGATGTGACCTCCCTCGCGTGTTTCCTCAATCACTACCGTCACGCAGGTCGCGGTCGCGCTGGATCAGCCTCAATCCGAGGTGAAGCTCCTGTCCCCAATCGCTTCCGTTGCGCAGGTCGCCGTCGCGCTGGATCCCCCCGAGGCTGAGGCTGAGGCTGAGGCTGAGTCCTCGGAAATATCGGCGGGTCACAAGGTAACGTTCTGGGTACCCAAGGGGTGCGGGCGGCCACCACTCGTTCGTCCTCGCCAAAGCAACGAGGGAGGTCCATTTCAAGGGCATCTCCCCCCCCCGATGTCGAACCAAACGCGCGAGGCAAGGTCCCGTTCTGGACCAACACCCTTTATTCCAAGCACCTCTCGGGCCGGCGATGCTTGTTCGACGCGGTCACGTTGGCTACGGGGTCGTCCCTCACCGACCCGGGCCTCCTCAAGCCCCACATAGTTAAGGTGCGCGACGAGCTTGGGTTCGGACGCGAGCGAGATCCGACGTTCGGGTTGTCGACCAAGGCGTGGGAGAGGAGCAAGTCGCCCTTCGAATTCACCCGCCAGATCTCGCTCCAGTGCCTCTTGACCAAACTGTTCGCCCAGACCGTTGGGGTCTACATCGTCCTCTGCGCCGTCGTGACGCTCCCCGACCCCAAAGACCTCACCAAGGAAATCCTCGACCAGCACTACTGCGTCTTCGATGCCTACCTCGGCCTCTTCGTCGTCGAGATCCGAGGTGGTAACCCCAACGCCTCCCACGTCACCCCCGACGACCTCCTAGACGAGCAAAAGACCAAAGCCAACCTCAAGCGCGACTACGGCCTCCTCTTCCCTAAGCACTGCTACCTCCTCATGATCAACAAGAAGCGCGTTGCCGAGACCACCTACGGCTCGCCCTCCCTCTCCTCCTCACCTATATAGAATATTATAGGGAAAACCGCTAGCACTTGTGAGCGCCTCTTTTGCTTCTCGAGATCGGTTCCGTTATCGGTATAAAAGACGCCACCCTTACCCGCCTGCGCTTGCGCCAGATCGCTGAGGTAGTATGTTCGAGGCAAAACGTATTGCAGAAACGGGAAGTTCAATGTCCGTCGATATCCTGTTTGTCCCGTCTCACACCAACGGTGTTCTTCCGTATTTTCTTTTTAATTGCTAGAAAGAAATTACCTATAGGACGCAAGAATACTTCTTCGGACGTCTTCCGTGTTTTCTCGCGACAAAGCGCGTCGTGGCGAGCGACGGCGGACCGTCGCGCTGCTCGGGATGACGAGACAAACCGTCCGGCGGCCAGCGAGGCGGGGGAGCACCCGGCGCGCCCATCGCCGACTTTCGAATCCCTCGGGGAAGGAGCGAGTGAGGTACGGGGTCGCTCGGTTGATCGATCGTGAAGGGCGAGCAGTTCGACGAAGAGGTGCGTGCCGATCGTCGTGAAGAGGGGTCGAAAGGAGCATCACCTGATTTGGGAGGTGCGGCAACGTGAGGTGTTGCTTGCGTAGTCGAACCTTGACCTCGAAGCGCTACTCCACACTAAAATAAAGGGTGGGGTTTCGGTTCGTTTCGGAGTCCCCAGAAAAAAAGGCCGCACGATGTGAAGAATGGACGAGCTTACTAGCGCGATGGGAGCGCTGTTTTGCCAGCGGGAGGGGGTCGGGGACCAGGGGGCCGCCCCGTCGTCGTGGCAACGAGGCCCCGACGGGGGATTCGTCGCGACGGATTTCGGGTCGGAAGAGGACGAGTGCGGGGCGTACGAGGCAGCGCAGGAGGAGGAAACCGCCGACAGCGCGGCGCCCATGGGGGTGCCGTATCGCGAGGAGGAGCCGCTCTTCGCGAGCGCGAGCAAGTGGTTTGAGTCTCTGGTCTACGGCGGCGAGGAGCGGTTGCGACGAGAGACTGATGACGACGACACGTCTCAGCTTAGGAGCTTGAGCGTGAGAGAGCTGCGACAAATCATAAGCGAGGCCGGGCTCTCTCACGCCGACTGCCTCGAGCGACGCGACCTCGAGCTCCGGGCCGTCCAGGCCTTCGCCCCCAAGCGCGAAACGTCGGAGGTTGAGATCGCTTCGTACCGGTGCCACGTTGTCGGCGCTTCCGACCCGGAACTCGTCGTCGTCGTCTTCCACGGATACCTAGCCCCCGCGGCCGAGCTCTTGCCTTTGGCGGGGGCCCTCGCGCGCCGCACCTACGAGATGGGCTGCAAGACGAAATTCGTCCTGCCCCAGTCCCCCGGCAACTCGTGGTTCAACCTGAACATTTCTTCCTACATCCTCGCCGTCGTCCAGGGCGAAGCCGAAAAGGCGCGCGTCGTCAGGTCAACGCCCCAGGGCGTCCCGGAAATGCGCGCCAAGGTCAACGCCTTCTTGGCGGCCGTCAGACACATGTTCCGACTCCAAGACAACTCGCGAATTTGCCTCGCCGGCTTCTCCCAGGGCGCGATGGCTGCCCTCGACGTTGCCCTCGACGCCGACATGACCGTCGCAGGCGTCGTCGTCATCTCGGGCTTTGTCATGTCCGTCGAGCGCTGGGCCGACAGACTCCGCAATAAACACAAGGGCCTTCGCGTCCTCCAGCTCCACGGCCTCCAAGACAAGATCATCCCTTTCTACACCGCCTCCTGGCTCAGCGACCTCCTCAAGAGCAACGGCGCTAACTCCATGTTCATCCCTCATTCCGCCGGGCACGAGTTCGGTCCACCCCACGTCTTCTCCTCCCTTCTCTCCTTCCTCTCCTCTCTCACCTAATTTTATCTCTCTTCCTTTCAGCCGCCTTCCTTTCTTCTCTTCTACGAATCCTCTTCTTCTTCTTCTTCTTCTTCTTCTTCTTCTTCTTCTTCTTCTTCTTCTTCTTCTTCTTCTCTTCTTCTTCTTCTTCTTCTTCTTCTTCTTCTTCTTCTTCTTCTTCTTCGAGTCACGTTTGCCCGCTCCCCGTCCTACATCCTCCGCGTGCACATCCACTTCAGACTGCAGAAAGCCCCCATCTCAGCGCAAATATACTTTCTTCCACAAAAAAAGTTAATCCACGGTAAAAAGCCGACCTGTGTTTATTCACCCCGATGATGTCGTCCGGGAAGAGCGACATTGACACGCTGCGCGAGTCACGCCCCGGTGAAACCAAAATCGACCGACGACAGCTCGGCGCCTCGCACGGGAGAAGCCACAGCGGAACTGCCCAGAGAAGCAAGACAACGCACCACCGAAGAAGAATGGAGTTATAAGGAGTATTCTTGCTGAATCCCCACCTTCTTCTCTCAAAGCCGCCGACACAACAGAACGGCCGCAATTTGTCTTCCAGTCCAACACCGCCCGCGAAGTCTCTCTTTCGCCCACATCACGAGGAAGCTTAAACACGTTTCTCTTTCTTTCTTTCTTTCTTTCTTTCTTCGCCACAATTGTATTCCCTGAAGCCATCGACGTCCAAATCTCACCGATAAAACTCAACACCACTCCACTCAAAGCTTCACACTGGAGACGCGACAGAGCTAGAAAGCGGTACTATTCAACTCACAGTTCGAGACTCGACTTGGCGACTCCAATGTCCGTGCGCATCTCTGAGGGAAAGCCCCTCATGCCTCGTCACGAAGTAAGTGGCCTACATGGCACAACTCGATTGTCACGGTATCCCTGCGGCATCATTGCCTTTCAATCCTATGTTTCTTTCCCAGGGGCTCATCAGTTTTTTACTACGTAGCGCAACTCGACTTGTCAAGGGAGTTCGCTCACCGTGGAGTCGCGTTTTGATCCGACCCGAAATAGCCCACCATCCTCAGTGAAAAGGAGTTCTTTATCCTCTTCAAAGCACACTCCTGAGGTGATGGCGGCATAGTGACGTGCATCATCACGCGCATCTGCTGACTCGCGTGGACGGGAGGAGCCAGCCCCGGTCTCGAATTTCGTTTAGTTTGTGGAGAAACTTTCTTTCGACGGGCCCACGGCTCTCCAACGTCTCGCAGCTGGTCTTCGCCAGCTTCCTTCTCACGTCTAAGCTTGGGTTTCCAGCGTGCGTAGTAGCCTATGTTGTCATCCTCCAGCTAGAAACTCTGGCCGCCCACAAGCTTTTTCTGCTATACGCGAGATGGAGGGTGGCGTTCTCTTCACCAAGTGTGGTTGGAAGAGTTTGTAGCAGGACGCGAAACTTTTTGCTCCTTCAAGTAAAAATAATAAGAACAGCAACAACTAGTGTCAAAAGGAAAGTAGTTAGTTATCCACGCACCTAGTTTTTGTTGTGGTGAATGAACTGAAGAAGAATGTCGAGATCCAAAATAAATCGATCGAAGTTATTATTTACTATAATCAACGAGAAATGTCGGCATTCAAGAAAAGAAAAGAAAAGAGTACAGAAGTTTTAAACGCGAGGAGTCTAGTCGCGACCATATCAGGAGGCGGCATCGTCCTTTTTGGTGGTGTCGTCGGGAGTTTGCTGCTGCTCGAAGCGCGCGGCGCGGGCCTGCCTCCGCTGTTGCTCGTTCAAGGTCTTGAGGAGCTGCTGGGCGGCTTCGGAGGGCTCGGGTGCGGCGGGCGCGGCGGTCGCCGGCGGGGCGTCTTGGCCGGCGGCGGCGGCGGCGGCGGCGTCTTGCGCGGCGGGGCCTGGCTCGGCGGGGGGTTGCTTGCCTCGCTGGATCTGCTGTTCGAGCACGAGCATCCGCGCGGCGAGGGCGGCCTTTTCGTCTTTGGGCTTGGCGTCGCGCGGCTTGCGCGCGGGTTGTTGCTTGGTGGGCTTGTTGGCGGGTTGGGCGGCCGCGGCCGGGGCGGGCGCCGGTTGGGCGCGCTTGAGTTTCTTTGTGGTCGGGGGTTGCTGGGCGGCGGCGGCCCGCTTCGCCGTCGCGGGCGGCGCCTTTTTTTTCGGGGCGGGCGGCCCGGTCGGCCCGGTCGGCCCGGTAGGCCCGGTAGGTCCGCTTGGCGACGGCGGCGAGAGCAGGAGCTGCTGTTGGGTCGCTCGGGCCGACGCTGGCTCGGGCTCGACGCGGGCGCGCTTTTGGGGGGGGACGGCCGGGGGGACGGCCGGGGTTTCGTCGGCCGGTTTGGAAACGAGTTGTTGTTGTTGTTGTTGTTGTTGTTGTTGTTGTTGTTGTTGTTGTTGCTGGAGCGGGGATTCGGGCGGCGCCGGGACGAAGGGCGGGGCGACGGGCGAGAGCGCGGGTTTTTGGTGGTGGTCCAAGGCGGCCTGGAGCTTGGTGTTTTTCTGCTTGAAGTCGCGGAGGAGTCCCGTCGCCTTGCGTAGCTTGGCCTCGGTCCTCGCGAGTTCGTCCCGGAGGGCGGCGGCGCTCGTCTCGGCGGCGAGGGTCTTGGCGTCGGCGTTTTGTGCCGCCTGAGAGGCGTTTTCGAGGGCCTTGCGGTTCAAGGAGTCGGCCCGGAGGGACCTCAGGTAGCGCGCGGCAGCGGTGGCCGCGTCGCGGGCCCAGGCGGCGTCCTGGAGATCGACGCGGCGGTCGCGACGCGCGAGTTTGGTCAGAGCGGCGTCGGCGTCGGCGCGGGCCGAGCCGAGGTCGTCGCGGAGCTCCTCGAGCTCGCGGTCGCGTTCCTTGGCGTCGAGGTCGACGCGCTTCTGGGACTTGGCGAGAATCGCGTCGACTCGCGAACGCCAGGCGGAAACCTCGCGTTCCTTGGCGGAAACGTCCGTCTCGAGCGCGGCGATCCGCGCGTCCTTGGTGGCGAGGATATCGTCGGCGGGCGTCAGGTCCTCGAGGCGCTTGCGCTCCTCGGCGAGCTGGTGCTTGGCGCGCTGGGCATTCGCGCGGAGCTGGGCGTTGGATTCTCGAAGGAGCGCGAGTTGCTGGGACTGGGCCTCAAGCATCTCGGCGGCCGGGGGGGGATTTCCGGCGTCGCCGACGAGGGCGTCGCGCTCGGCGCGCACGGCCGCGAGGGCCTCGTCGGCGGCGGCCGCGCGCGCCGCGTCCCGTCGGCGGGCGCGCTCGCTGACGGCGAGCTTGGCCTCGGCTAATTCCTTGTCTCGGCGTAGGAAGCCCACGACCTCGCGCAGCTCGCTGACGGCCGCGTCGTCGGGGCTACCGTCGCCGCCGCCGCCGCGCTCGAGGCGGTCGACGGCGGCGGTGGCGAGCGAGAGCTGCGAGTAGACGAGATCCTTCTCTCGCTCGAGCGCGGCGACGCGCTCGGTCGCGGCCTCGAGGTCCTTTTTCGCGCGATCGGCGGCCTCGTCTTTGGACGACGACGACGACGACGCGCTGTGGTCGAGGGCCGCTGCCTTTAAGCGGTCGCGGTCTCTGATCGCCGCGTGGCACGCGGCCATCGACGCGTTGAGGGCGGCCACGTGCGCCGCGTGCACCTCGAGCTCGCGCTCGTAAGCCCTCCGCGCCTCGGCGGCCACGGTCGACGCGCGGTCGGCAGCGTCGAGGGCCTCGTCGCGGGCGCTCGCGAGGGCGACGGCGCGGTGTTCGCGGTCGTCGCGCGCGGCGGCGGCGTCGGCGGCGACGCGCTCGAGCAAGCCGCGGTCGGCAGCCATCGCGGCGGTCGCCGCCTCCGAGGCGGCGAGGGCCGACCTCGCCGTATCCGCGAGAATTCGCGCCTCCGCGAGCTCGGTCGCGGCGGCCGTCACCTCGGCCTCGAGTCTCGCGGTCGTCGCGCGGGCCGTATCCCTCGCGTCGACGAGGGTATTGGCGTGCGATTTGGCGAGGTCTCCGAGCTCGTCGGCTCTCGCCCGCTCGGCGTCGCGGGCGGCCACGACCGTCTCGAGCTCGAGGCGCAGGGCGTCGGCGTCGGCGCGAAGGACGCGGGCGAGCGAGGCGTCCTCGGGGGGTGGCGGGGTTTCGGCGGCGGCGGCGGGGGGGGAAGAAAAGGAAAAGGGGCGGTCGAAGAAGAAGGAGCGGGCCTCGAGGCGCTCGCGCGCGACGTCGAGGTCGCGAATCGCGGCGTCGCGCGCGGCGATCGCCGCCTTGGCCTCCTGGACCTTCCCGAGGGCTTCCCGCTCGAAGTCTCGCGCCGCGGCCGTCGCCTCCTCGCACCGGTGCTCGATAACGCGGCACCGCTGCTCGTGGCGCTCGCGCTCGAGGATCGCGTCGTCGCGCGCGGCCGAGAGCGCCGCCTCGGTCGTCGCGAGCCGCGCCGCGAGCGACGAAGTCTCGGCGTCGGCGCGCGCCTCGAGTGCCGCCTCGAGCCGCGAGACCCCCTCCATCGCCGCCTGGGACCGCCGCGCCTCGTCCTCGGCCGCCTGCGCCCGCGCCTCGGCCCGCTGCGCGGCCTCGGCCGCGACGCGCCTTCTCGTCTCGACGTCCCGCGCCTCGCGCCGCGCCGAATCGCGCTCCGCGCGCAGCGTCCCGACCTCGTCGAGCCGCGCGCCCGCCTCGGTCTCCCACCGCGCGCTCGTCGCCCGCTCGCGCTCCAACTCCCGCTGGCAGAACACGGCCTCCTCGCGCGCCTCGCGCGCCTCGCGCTCGAGCCGCATATTCCTCGCGCGCTCGGCCTCGACGTCCTCGCGCGAACGTTGCTCCAAGCGCCGAGTCTCGGCCAACTCGCGACGCAACGCCTCCTCGGTTTCGGCGTGGAACTGCGACGCCTGCACGGCCAGCGCCTTCTCCGAGGCGAGACGCTCGGCCGCCGCCTCGAGCTCCAGAAGCCGCGACGACGACGACGACGACGACGATTTCTTCTCGGAAGAAGAAGAAGAAGAAGATATCTCTTGAACGGTCGCGGCGACGAGAGCCCCCCCCGCAGGAAACGGCGAGCCCGGCCGCTGCTTCTTGAGGTCGTGGACCTGGTCGCGGTACGAGTCCCGCTCGGCCACCACCCCCGAGACAAGCGCCTGCTGGCGCTCGCGCTCCTCGCGCATCTGCTCGAGCTCCGCGAGGGCGCCCTCGAGGGCCGCCGTCGCCGCCGCCTCGTCGGCGCGCTCGGCCTCGGCGTCGCGCGCCTCGAGCTCGGCGCCGAGCCGCCGCACGACCCTTAGAAGCTCCTGATTGCGTCGCTGGAGATCGGGGACGCTCGACACCACCACCAGCTGCTCGTTGACGGCGGTTTCTTCGGGCCCCGCGACCCGCGATCCCCCCCGCGTCGCCGTCGTCGCGACGCCCTCGCGACGGGCCGACGCCTCGAGCAAGCCCCTCACCTGCGAAGCCAGATCCAAATTCGACAACTCGAGCTCCTTCTTCTCCACGTCCATCGCCTTCCGCTCGTCCTCGTGCGCCTTGACCTTCTGGTGTGCCGCCTCCAGCGCGTCCACGCACTGCTTGTGCTTGATCGCGAGCGCGTCGTACGCCGCGATCGCCGACGCCCGCTCCTCGCGCTCGCGCTCCCAGACGACGCGACGCTTGTCGATCTCGCGTCGCACGCGCTCGAGGTACAACTCGGACCGACGCACCTCGGCGCGCTCGGCCTCGCACGCGCGCTCGGCCTCGATGGCCCGCTCGTACAAAGCGACGCTCGCCGCGTCGCCCGACGGCACCCGCGCCTCCCTCGCCCGCTCGAGCTCGCGCTCGAGCTCCGAGAGCCTGCGCGCGCTCGCCTCGCGCGCCTCCTCCAGCACCTCCTTCGCGCTGGCCTTGTGCCGCTCGACCTCGGCTTTGCACGCGGCCTTGGTTTTTTCCAAACCTTCCGCGGCCTTGGCGGCCGCACCCAAAGCCTCCTCGCACCGCCGCTTTGCGACGTCCGCCTCGTCCACCAAAGCGATCGCCAGCCGCTTCTCCGCGGCCAAGTCCGCCTCGTACGAGGCCGCCGCCTCGTCGAGGTCCGCCTTCAGCCGACGCACCTCCACGCGCAGACTCTCCGCCTCCCTTTCGGCCTCGCTCCGCGCCTTCCCCACGACCTCGACGCTCTCCGCGCGTCGCTTCGCCTCCTCGCTCGCCGACGTCAAGCGCGCCTCGAGGTCAGAGCGACGCGCCGCCGCGTCGCTCCGCGACCGACGCAGCTCGTCGGTCCGCGTCTCGAGCTCCTTCTCCAGCCACGCGCAGTGACCCTCGAGCGCCTCCTTCTCCGCCCTATGCCGCTCCCCGCTCACCTGCTCTGGCCCAACCTCGAGCTCCGCGACGCGACGACGAAGCTTGCGATTCTCCGCGCGCACCTCCGCGACCTCCGCGGCGTCGGCCGCGCGACCCGCCGCCACATCCGACACCGCGCTCTCGGCGCGCTCGGCACGCTCCGAAGCACCCCGCCACAACGCCTCCAGACGATCCTGCTCGCGTTCGGCAAACCCCAGCTTTCGCTTCGCTTCCGCCTCGCCAGCGCTCGCCGCGACCAAGCTCGCCGACGCCGCCGCGAGCTCCTCGTGCGCCGCCTTCGTCCGGGATACCACCAGATCCCGTTCGCCGATCGCCTGGGCGAGCTCGCGCTTCAGACTACCGAACCGCTCCTCCACCTCGTGAAAGTACTGCTCCGCCATCGCGCCTTCCTCTCCAACCCTTAACCTACTTTTTCGTGCAATTGATTCAAAGGACCTCGCTGCTGCACCACCATAACCCGCACGCACCCCCACCCGCACGCACCCCCACCTTCTTACTTTAGGATTCGAAAAACAAACTACACACCCAGCGTGCTCACGTCCCCTCATAGCAGTCGTCGACCTTAAAACAACACGAACATCATCTCGCGACTAGTGCTGGTGCTGGGGGAATCCTCCAACCACAGGTAGCAGCGATGCCGCGTCTTCTGCTGCGCAGGGGATGAGAACCTCCTCGACACCAAGACTGCGAGTGTCAACAAAACCCTGACTTCGGGTGGGGTTCTTAGACTCGAAGCCTACCCGCCACTCTCATCATCGTGCTACGAACCAAAAAGTAACAATTATTCGCATCATCTCCAGCTACGTGTATGACGACAGCAATTTATTTATTTAGCCGGAAAAAAGCGTCGTCTTGCTGCTGCTGCTGCTGCTGCTGCGAAGATGCTGGGTTATTAGCGCTATCGTGCTCGTCGGTGTCCTGACGAGGCTCTCGACTTGACATCTCGTCGAAATCGAGGGGCTGGCTGCGGGAAAGACGCGTTCGCGCCTGTGCAGCTGACATGGATCACCTCGCAAGCCATAGTGACCCCCGCGACATATTCTCATACAGCTTGGTTGTGTCGCGCTCAGGTAGGCGCGAACTTACGCGGGTCCGTGGGACGGACGAAGGGCCATCATCCACTTTGGCAACCTAAGCCCTTCACCTCGGCGTCTTAGTTATACAACACGCGCCCTACCGGATGTGCATGGCGTTTGAAGGTAATTGCGGCTTATTTAAAAAACCCGACGGCGGCAATAGAGCGGGGACTATACACCGAAATTTTCGTGAGCGAACCGCCCTAGTTGTGGCAATCAACTCCTCATGTGTACTCCTCATCCTTACTACTAATCGACAGATGTTTGTCTGTCTTTAAATGTCGACTGCTAAGAGGGGTGTGTGTGTGGGGAGCATGAATGATGTGGGTAGGTTTGTGGGGTAGGAGGGATGTGCCTGACGGGCGGAGATAAGTACGCGGGACCTAGTCGGGGTCATCGCCGAGTCGTGGGGTGTTTGTCTGTCTGTCTTTAAATGTCGACTGCTAAGAGGGGGGTGTGTGTGGCGAGCATGAAGGATGTGGGTGGGTTTGTGGGGTATGAGGGACGGTGTTTGTTTGTCTGTTTGTCCCCAGGGTTTAGGATCAGACAAACAATCCGTACTCAGAGAAGTGAGGAAGGTTAATAAGGTAAGGTGATCATCCAAGCCGTCTACGGCGACCTCGCAGACTATTTCCACGACCCGCGGCGGCACTTTCAGCGCGCCATTCTCACGCCCCGTCGAAATAATGTTGTCGATGCTGACAACGCGCGCATGACCGCGGCCTTTTTTTCCCGGAGACGAGGCTTCGGAGTTCTTTTCGGCCGACTAGGTTGGGTCGGAAGACGGCGCCTCGCTCTTTACAGTCGAGTTGTCAACTCCCTGACAACCAACAGCATGCTGACTTTGAGCGCGAGCTTAAGGTCTTCGCAACCTCGACCCGTCGCACGGCCACTGCAACGGTACCCGATACATCATCAATCGTGTCGTGTCACCGAGGCTCCTCCCACCAAATTTGTATCCCTTAAGCCCCGCCTAGACCAAACGATCAACAAGAGCCAGGGGCAGACGCCCCGCAAAGTTGGCGTCCTCTTGCCCAAGCCCGTCTTCTGCCACGTCCAGCTCTAAGTGGCTCTCTTTCGAGTCGGCGAGTCGGCAACCCCGAGGATATCCTCTTCTGGGTCGACGACACCACCCTACCCCACACGTGCGGCGCAATAACGACAAGCCCCCTCCCGGCGTCTACACGCGCACTGTAGGTGAACTTACTGGGACCAGGTGAACTTACCGAGGTTTGTCTCTCTTGAGATTGGGACTAGGTGAACTTAGTGACCAGGTGAGCTTACTGGGACCAGGTGAACTTACTGGGGTTTTACGAGTAAACGCGAAGATTAGCGGCGTGTGCGGATCAAAGCAGCTTAGATTGGCGGGGGTGGCGAGCTCGAAGAAGAGTGGGTGTGAGCGCGAGTGGGTTTGCGCCGGGTTAGAGATTGGGACTAAGTGAACTAACTGACCAGGTGAACTTACTGGGACCAGGTGAACTTACTAGCGTTAGAGATTGGGACAAGGTGAACTTACTGGCCTGCACTTGTGTGTTGTAAACAGTCAAAATCCTAACTACTAATCGACAGATGTTTGTCTGTCTGTCTGTTTGTTTGTTTGTCTGTCCCTCGATTTAGGGTAAGGATCAGGTAGGAGCGAGAGTAAGGATCAGGTAGGCGCGAGAGCCAGACAGTGATCCACCAAGCCGTCTACGGCGACCTCGCAGACTATTTCCACGACCCGCGGCGGCTCTTCCAGCGCGCCATTCTCACGCCCCGTCGAAACGATGTTGTCGATGCTCACAACGCGCGCATGACCGCGGCCTTTTTTTCCCGGAGACGAGGCGTCGGAGTTCTTTTCGGCCGACTAGGTTGGGTCGGAAGACGACGCCTCGCTCTCAAGAGTCGAGTTTTGAACTCCCTGACAACCAACGGCATGCTGACTTTGATCGCGAGCTTAAAGTCTTCGCAACCTCGACCCGTCGCACGGCCACTGCAACGGTACCAGATACATGATCGATCGTGTCGTTGTCACCGAGGCTCCTCCAACCTGTATCCCGTAAGGCCCGCCGACGCCAAACGATCACCAAGACCCAGGGCCAGACGCCCCGCGAGGTCGGCGTCCTCTTGGCGAAGCCCGTCTTCTGCCACGTCCAGCTCTACGTGGCTCTCTGTCGATCGGCAACCCCGAGGATATCCTCTTCTGAGTCGACGACTCCACCCTACCCCACACGTGCTGCGCAATACCGATAAGCCCCCTCCCGGCGTCTACACGCGCACTGTAGGTGAACTTACTGGGACCAGGTGAATCATCCAAGCAGCTTAGATTGGCGGAGGTGAGAGCGACGAGCTCAAAGGAGAGTGGGGTGAGTGGATGTGAGCACAAGTGGGCTTACGCCGAACTTTTTTAAGCCGAACGGTTAGAGATTGGGACTAGGTGAACTTACTGGGACCAGGTGAACTTACTGGGGTTAGAGATTGGGACCAGGTGAACTTACTGGCGAACTTACTGGCCTGCACTTGTTTAGTACCTAAGGAAAAAACCAAATGGAAAAACGAAACGTTTCGCCGCAATTCGGGAAAAATCAGCCTTCGGCGAGGGTCTTATTAAGTGAAGCACCAGGCGCAGCCCTATCGTTGATGAAAGGCCAGCTGTTCTAGGGGAAGGAGTGTCAGCCCAAATTTGCCTGCCCATAAATAACACCCTCAAAATTAAAAATTTGACCCAGCCTAAAGGCGGCTTGTCCAAGCGTGCCTCGTTAAGCTCGAGCGTATTGGCGTTTACTGCGCCTGCTACGATGCAGCCAACGGGCGAAAACGACATACGTCTCGCGGGCTTCTGTTCCAACTCCAACAGAAAGGATCGTCTAAGTTGCTGTGCTCACAATACTATCGTGCTCGCTGGACACGCTGCCGTCGAAATATTTCTTGGTGCCCCGTGAGGCATAGGGATTGTCGCATTGTGTGAACTGCAGCAAGAGAGCTGCAGTTCTGTTGAGGCCGTCAGCACCTTCATCAAAGTCAGATGGGAGTGGAACCGCGTGCTCTTAGGGGTCAAAAATTGAGCAACACTTGCTTCGCGTACGATGTCCTAAAAAAATATCCGGAGAGCAGTAGAGACTGATGATAATAACGATCAGCGCGATTTTTATGGGGGAGGGCGTCGATGCTGCCACGGCCTAGCGAAGATTAGGAGACAGCCAGTCCGCTGTCTGATCGGGTAGAGCGTCGTCACCGGAGTCTCCGGGGAGGTTTTGTCAGGCGCCAAGCTCGAACCACTCGCAGCGTCGGCATTGGATAGCCGCACGTCTTTTGAATCCGCGTTCTTCTTCCGAGCAGAAAGAGCCGCATCGTTGTAGTCGCAACCTCGAGAATCAGCCTGGACCCGCCACGCTCCCCAATTCTTCGACACCAACAGCTCGGTTTCATACTGAGGGCGAACGACGAGCTCAGGGTGACAAAGCTACTTCGAAGTGCGGGTTCTCGGCGTATCGATGCAAAAAGCGATGACCGAGGCAATATAATTGAGGAAGCCAAAGCGGAGTACCTTGCTATTGAGCCGACGACGCTAAAGTGTTGATGATCGCCGCAGTGTGCCGCCCAGGCCGGTTATGAAGCACATTGACGTGCTCGCGACGTTATTGAGACCGCGTGGCGTTCGTTTGGAGCCCGTGTTGGTTGATCTCGGGGCGAATCTCCAGTGACGCGAGCGTCGGCGAGTTACTTCGAGGATTACCTTAGGAGCGGTGGACCTGCC
This sequence comes from Chrysophaeum taylorii, assembly GCA_029834535.1. Lineage (NCBI taxonomy): Eukaryota > Pelagophyceae > Pelagomonadales > Pelagomonadaceae > Chrysophaeum > Chrysophaeum taylorii. The sequence goes on from JAQMWT010000087.1 coordinate 28,553, forward strand.
TTCAATAATAATAATAAACGTCGCAGGTAAAAGCGCATCGCCAGGTTCTACTCACGATAGGCTGAGTGCCAAATCCAAACGCCACGATGCGCCACTCATTGTCAGACTTGGCATGGTGTAGAGCCCTCAAGGCCACCGACGAAACATCAAGCTTACTACACAACAACGTCGCTATTCTCGCGCGAGTTCACGTCGGTTATTAGAGTTCTACATAACGTTGCGCAGCTAGACTTGAACACCTGGGATGCTTGTTGGCACCGGGTGCATGATCATACTCGCGTCACATTCATCCCCCGCCGATGCCATGCCATGCCATGCCATGCCATGCCATGCCGCCCGCGGGGACCGGCGCAGATTGCCTCATCTCGCATTAAATTGTTGGGGTTCGCAATAATTCAACGTGGAGTCCCGTAGTCGCTGCCCAATCGGGTAGGTATCATGCGGTCGCGTCTATCACCGAGATTAAAGTCGTAGGATCTGCCTCGGACGCGCGCTATTTTCAAACTCGCAGCTTCCTCGCCGCGCAGGCGGGTCTCCTCTTCCTCAACGACGTGCGGCAGTATGCTCGTCGCCCAGCAGCTATTGTATTGACAATAATCGCGTGGAGATAAGGCAACCATAATGGTTTTACAATAATAAATAGACGACGACCAGAACGGAAAAGTCCTAAACTACTACCCCCAAAAAAAAAAAAAAATAAGTGTGGTAAAAAAAAAAGACATGACCCCTTCCCCGTTAGGGTGGGTGATCGTGGTGCTCGTGGTGTGTCTCGTGGTGGTGCTCGTGACGGTGAACACGTACTTGCTGATAAAGTGGCAGCACCCCGAGGACTCGAACGAATGGATGTCATCCAAGGTGGTGATCGTGTTTGGGCTGACGATCGTGGAGCTCGTGGTGAGCGGGCTCCCCCTGGACGTCGCGAACGGGAGCGGGTCGCTGGGGTGCAGCTACGAGTGGGGAGACGACTCCGGGTGCGCGCGGCTGGACATGGAGGGGTACTGGTACGCCGTGTTTGGGCTCGGATTGGTGTGGTTGATAGCGTGCATTCCGGCGTCGCTCTTAGCGTACGAAGCGGTCGACGAGCATCGACCGTGGTGCGAGGCGGTGAGGACGGAGTTGGTGATCGTGCTGGGCTTTGGGGTGCTCGCGGGATGCATGTATGCGTTTTTGAACCAGTTCGTGATACCGTTCCGCGAATACTCCGTCTCGGCGGCGAGTACCGGAAGGATCTATCGAGTCTCGAACGTCACGGGTGGCGTCCTCGCGGCCATGGGACCCCTCGAGGACGGGTACACGGCGTCGTGGGATGAGGCGGGGGCACGACTCCCCGCGACATTTTTTGCGTACGTTACGGGCGTCGCGTCGTGGATCGGATGGGTGCTGTTCAGCGCGTGGGGCGGCGTCGGCCTCGCCGCGCTACCGCTCGATCTCATCTACAGCTACGTCCACAGACCCGTTCCGTTGGACGCGGGCGAGGTCGCAGAATACAGGCTCCAGCTCCAAGCGAGAACCTCGGAGCTGTTGGAAATAACGAAAGCGCTGATCACCGACCGCGAGGACGTTCGCCGAAGCGGGGGCTGGTGGCGCAAGCGCAAGCGCAACGCCGCCGATCGCCTTCGGTTGAACAAACTCAAGCAAATGGTGTTCATGTTGGAGACCGACATCGACGACTTCGTGCTGTGCTCGACAGACCGAGACAAATACGAACCCCTCGTCTACGTCGGCCGACTGATCGCCGGAATCGTCGCGCTCGTACACTCGCTTCTCTGGATTCTTCACACTATCCTTTACGTCCTCGTCTCCCCCCCCGCTTCCCCCTTCCTCAACGCCTACCTTCTGCAGTTCGACAAATGGTATCCGTTGTTTGGTGCTCTCGCGTGCGCCGTCTTTTCCGTTTACCTCCTGTTCGCGACTATCAAGGGGTGCTTCAAGTTTGGGATGAGGTTCTTTCTCTTGGATCTCCACCCGATGAAGTACAACGCGACCTACACGAACCACGCCCTCTTCAACGTCGCGCTATTTATTATTTGCTCCTTCCCGGTCGCCCAGTTCTCCACGCTCGCGTTCGCCGAGTACGCGAGGTTCTCCGACGCGGCAACCATCTTCTACACCATCGAAAATCTCACCTTTTTTCGTATCTTTTTCGCAAACCGCGTCTTCGAGTACCTCCTCGTCATCTGCGCCGCGCTTTCGGCGGTCTACCTCATTTTATGCCCCCGAGACGAGCCCGCGAGCGCCGCCAAGCTCAAGGCGAGCCTGCTGCACCACCAGGCCCTCCAGGCGCTCAACTCCCCGAGTTACTACCCTCCCCACAACAGCCTCTAATATATTCAAACTCATCATCATGTCTGTCTTTCAAGATAGTCAGCCTGGCTCCTCTCCTCTCTCTCTCTCTCTCTCTCGTCACGTCGCGGTGGGATGAAAAAGGAAGGAAGGACTGTTCCTCCCTCCCTCCCTCCCTCGCTCGCTCGCTCGCTCTATAGACTACTGTAGAAATAAAAGTCATCATCAGTGCGCGTGTGTGTCGTCCACCAAGCCGCGCAGGAGTTCGAGCTGGCGGGTCAGATCGGCGTTCTTGGCCTCCTCAGCGGTGAGGAGACGGCCTAGTAGTAAGAGTGAAATGGTAACAGAAAAAGACTTACGGAGTTCCTCGACTTCTTGTTGGGCTTCCACGACGGTACTCACGCGTCGCGCGGAGGACTGTCGCTTGGGCTGGGAGGGACCCGACTGGTGGATTCTGTTATGATTCGCGTTGTCGAGGCGCCTGACCCAGTCGGACAAAGCGATCGAGAGCTCGTTGCGAAGCTCGGCGTCGGGTTTCAAGAGGACTTCGGGAAGCCACTTGATCGAGTCGTCCGATATTTCGGGGAGCTCGGCCGGGACGAGTTCCTTGACGAGCTGGAGGAGGAGGGCGATGTTTCCCGACTCGCGGAGGACGCCGATGAGGGAGCAGCAAAAGGTAGTGAAAGTTTCGTTCATGGAAACGCCCTTGCCGCCATTGATGACGTACATCATCTCGGGGGTGAGAACGAGCTTCGTCTTTTCGCGCTTGATGTTCGTGCCCTTGAGCTTTTTGAAATGGCCGAGAACGTGACCAAAGTCGATGTGGAAGAGGCGACCGTCGGTGGAGAGCATGATGTTGCCGTTGTGGCGGTCGGCGATCCCGAGGACGTAGGTCGAAACGCAGCAGGCAGCGCACGACTTGACGAAGCGGTCCTCCGCTGCCACGTACGAGGTATTGCCGGCGTTGTGCTCTTCGAGGAAGGACTTGAGGGTGTCGTGCTTGAGAGCACCCAAGGCGCCGCCCTTGAGGCTCTGAATTTCCGCCGTTTCCTTGGCGCCTCTGACGACCTCGATCCAGCCGACGTCGACGTCGGTCGCGGCGACAGAATAGGTCCGGAGCCAGCACTCGTACCCGGCGGCGAGCCAGAGCGCGTCCATCTGGCGCATCGACTGGAGCATGGCCGCGTCCTGGCGGAGGTCGTCGCGGGTTTTGAAGATGACGAAAATGTCCTCGGCGGGGTTCTCGTCGTCGTCGAAGACGAGGAGCACGGGCGCCGCCTTGGACGAGAGGACGCGACACTTGTCGGGTTGGAGGGCGCCCGCGAGGCGCCCCGGGACGCAGGGGAGGGGCATCGAGGCCGGAAGCTCGCCCGAACGGGCGAGGCGCCGGAGTTCGCGTCGCGCGAACTGCGTGCGCGCGTGGCGGTCGTCGAGGCGGGCCGCGGCCGCTGACATGGCCCGGAGGTGGGAGTCGAGCACCACCTGCTTTTCGAGGTGAGACCGGCACGCCGTGCCGACGGCGCCGAGGTACGCCGCGAGAAGCACGCCGTGCTTGAGAGCCGTTTGGCCGCCCTTGGACATCTCCGACCTGAGCGACCAGAACAACGAGCTTCCCACGTAGGTCGGGTTCAGGAGCGCGCGCTCGAGCAGGAAGCGCGCGAGTGTCGAAGACACCAGGAACGCCGCCCCGCCGGCCTCGTCCTTGAGGGCCTGGACCAACTGGGGGACGTAGGGCTCGAGGGCCGCGTCGGGCAGATTCTCGAGCTTGAGGGTGTTGGGGGGACGCGCGCGAAGCGCTGCGGCGAGCTCGTTCGTGGAAAAGTGCGGATGACTTGTCGTCGTCGCCGTCTTGGCGGCAAGTCTGTCGCCAAACTTGGCGAGGCGTTCGTGCGCCGCTCCGAGCTCGGTCGCCTCAGCCTCGGTGAGGCTCGTTTCTAAAATCAGGCCCACCGTGGGAACTGGCTTGACCGAGCTGCGGAAGGCCGCGGCAAAATCGTAGCTCGCGAGAAGGGGCGCGTCGCGACGACAGAGGTAGCTCCGGGCGTGCGCGACGCGCAGCGCGCAGCGGCCGGGAGCGGCGAGCGCCGCGAGCAACGCGGGGCTGGCAGTTTCGTCCAAGCTCGCGCGCGCGGCGAGCTTGACCGCGACCTCCTCGAGGAGGTCATCGACGCGCATCGACCCCGTGCACCTCACGCTCACCTTGGGTGCCCCGCCGGGAAGCGCGACGCTCGCGACGAGTTCCCTGTCGGCGAGCGCCGAGGGCGGGGGAGCCAATCGATTGGGAAAGCGAACGCGCGCGTCCGTCGAGGTCCGCACGATCAGGCCCGGGCGGTCCTTGCGTATCCAGGTTTCCAGCTCGCGGAGGGCGGCCTTGGCCTCCTCGTCGAACAAGGTCCACCAGAGCGGCGCGAGCTTCCAGCCGGCCAACCGCGAGTGCGGTAGCCCGCCGTCCGCGGCGCGCCTCGAGACCGCCTCGACGCAGTCTCGCCAGTCGCGACGCGCGTCGTCGTCGGCCATGGCCAAAAAACAGGTCCCCTCGTCGGCCGCCGACCACGCGGCGTTCCCGCGCGCGACGACGCAGACCGGCCCCTCGGTCAACCCGAGCGCGCGGGCCTGATCCGCGTCGACGTCGATCGTCCCTACTGGCGCCTGGAGCTCGTCGAGCCGCAGCCTGAAGCCACCGCCCACGTACTTGCCAATCTCGACACCCAAATTCGACCGCACCGTCACCACCACTTCCTCGCTCCGGACGAGCCGCGCCGAGAACCGCCGCAGGATCGAATCGTCGTCCTCCTCGGCCGGGGCCGCCGCCGCCGCCGCCGCCGCGTCTTCGCTCTCGCGCGTCGTCGAAGGCAGCGTCCGCGGCGCCAACACGCCCATCCAGGCCTCGAGCTCCTCGGACGTTTCGGCGGCCAAGTTTATGGTGCGTTCGTCGGTCTTCACCACAAACTGCCACGGCCTATCATCGGTTGGCTTGCGCTCGACGCTCCGAACGTCGCGCAGCAGCAACCCGCCCCGCTCCTTGCCGTGCTGCGCGTCGTTCCGCGTCTCCGCCCACGACAACTTCCCGTCCTTCGCCCAACAATACCGCTTCGGCCAAGTCCGCATCGTCCCCTTTTGCTTCTCCAGCACCCCCGAGTATTCCTTGCGGCTCGCCGCCGAGCACTGGGGACTCTGGACCCCCGAGCTCAAAGAGAGCGACCGATGGAGCAACGACGACGTCCGCATCCGACCCTCCGCCTCGCCGTCGTCCACCACCGTCGACATCGACTGCGTCTTCGACAGAGGCTTGGTCGTATTTGCCATCGCGCGCCGCGACACGCTCCGAAACACGGTCGGCATCGTGTGTGCTCCTATTTTACATTTGTTGAAAAAAAAAAAAGTACTGGTAATATTTATTTATCATCATCAGGAGCTGCTAGCTCGAGGGGTCGGTTTCTAGCTGCGTGCCATGCTACGGCGGCCTCAGCACCCGAGGCTCCCTTGCGCTCTACTAAAGTTGGAGAGAGCAAGAAAAATGGGGTGGATGAATGATCATCCGACTTCTTCTTCGAGTTCCACCACGCTCTTCTTCTTCTTCTTCTTCTTCTTCTTCTTCTTCATCATGTGGGGGTCGGCCACGAGATGCAACTTAGAATAGTAGATCGTATTAATAAGTGTGCTCCATTGAAGAATCCCCGAATCCCAAGACCATTAAGGCAGCCGTGGCGGCTTCCATCCGATGCTGTTTACACGTGGATGAAGCACGCAGTCAGCTTCTGCGGCGTCGTCAAGTTCCGCGTCAGCCACCCGCTTGGACCTCCACAATAATAAAAACAAGTGCAGGCCAGTAAGTTCACCTAGTCCCAATCTCTAACCCCAGCAAGTTCACCTGGTCCCAGTAAGCTCACCTGGTCAGTAAGTTCACCTAGTCCAAATCTCTAACCCCAGTAAGTTCGATGTAAACCCAATCGTGCTCACACAAACTCCTTTGAGCTCGTCGCTCTCACCCCCGCCAATCCAAGCTGCTTTGATCCGCACGCGCCGCCAACCCTTGAGTTTACTCTAAAAACCCCAGTAAGCTCACCTGGTCCCAGTAAGTTCACCTGGTCACTCAGCTCACCTAGTCCCAATCTCAAACCCCAGTAAGTTCACCTGGTCCCAGCAAGCTCACCTACAGTGCGCGTGTAGACGCCGGGAGGGGGCTTATCGGTATTGCGCAGCACGTGTGGGGTAGGGTGGAGTCGTCGACCCAGAAGAGGATATCCTCGGGGTTGCCGATCGACAGAGAGCCACGTAGAGCTGGACGTGGCAGAAGACGGGCTTCGCCTAGAGGACGCCGACCTCGCGGGGCGTCAGGCCCTGGCTCTTGGTGATCGTTTGGCGTCGGCGGGCCTCAAGGGATACAGGTTGAAGGAGCCTCGGTGACAACGACACGATCGATCATGTATCTGGTACCGTTGCAGTGGCCGTGCGACGGGTCGAGGTTGCGAAGACTTTAAGCTCGCGATCAAAGTCAGCATGCCGTTGGTTGTCAGTGAGTTCAAAACTCGACTCTTGAGAGCGAGGCGTCGTCTTCCGACCCAACCTAGTCGGCCGAAAAGAACTCCGACGCCTCGTCTCCGGGAAAAAAAGGCCGCGGTCATGCGCGCGTTGTCAGCGTCGACAACATCGTTTCGACGGGGCGTGAGAATGGCGCGCTGAAAGAGCCGCCGCGGGTCGTGGAAACAGTCTGCGAGGTCGCCGTAGACGGCTTGGAGGATCACTGTCTGGCTCTCGCGCCTACCTGATCCTTACTCTCGCGCCTATCTGATCCTTACCCTAAATCGAGGGCAGCATGCGTACGACCTACGGGCGGGGCCCGTCCTCTCTTCGCCTGCCCCACGCCTCGGCGATGACCCCGACTAGGTCCCGCGTACTTATCTCCGCCCGTCAGGCACATCCCTCATACCCCACAAACCCACCCACATCCTTCATGCTCCCCACACACACCCCCCCCTCTTAGCAGTCGACATTTAAAGACAAACAGACAGACAGACATACAGACAGACAAACAGACAAACATCTGTCGATTAGTAGTTAGGACAAGGCGATAGTCAACTCGAGAATCTTTGATGACTTTTTTCCCCCTTCTGCCGGGTTTCGGACGGCCGGGGTAGCGCAGCTCACATGAGGGTTTAGGAGTAAACTCTAAGGTTAAAGGGCGCGGAGTTGGCGCGCGCCTGGCTGCGCGTGATAAATAATGTTGCCGATTTTCAACGAACATAATTGTGTTCGGAAATTCTATGGTGGGGTTATTATTAAGTTATAATAGGTCCGGTTGATTTGTTTCAACGGATGGATGGGTGGGTGGCTGAGTGTCGAGGCGGAGGAGACGCTCGAGCACGCGGCGGCGGCGGTCGCGAGGGCGCAGATCCTCGCGCAGCACGTGTGGCCCGACCTGATGCTGCGGCTTGGGGTCCCAAGAGACGACGAGGACGGCGACTTTGTGGTGATTGCGCGCTTCGCGGGGGACGATGGCGAAGCGGTGCGGATGCTGTCGATGGGCTCGTTTCGGACGATGAAACGCGCCGTCGACGCGGCCCCCCCGGACATGCAGGGCATCGACTGGCGCCGCTTGATGGGGCGCGCGAGACGGCCGCCTGACGAGATGATGGCCCACTACAGCGAATACGCCGTACCGCGGGCCGCGGCCGCCTTGTTCGACGAGGGTGAAAGCCTCGACAAGGCAGGCACTACCAGGAGGCACTACTTGCCGAATGACGTCGACGAGGACGACGTCAAGGAGGACGAGTACCTCCTCATGAGTGGCGGCGAGTTTTACTAATAATAATAAGAAGAAGAATACGGGAGCATTATTATTTATTTATTTGTTTATTTATTTATTTATTCTAGCCCCAATCGTTGTTGTTGTCGGCACCCGCGACAGGAGGTCCAGTTGTGCCGTAGCCGTTGGCCTTGTGCTTGGGCTCGAAGCGGAAGCCGTCCGGCACGGGGCCTAGGAGCATCTCGGTGATCTTGATCCAATCGACGGCGAGCGGGGAGGCGAAGAGGGTCTCGAGGTCGGAGCGGCCGACGAAGGAAGGAGGGCGGTCGTGTATCCGCTGGGGTAGCCTCTCCAAAAGGCCGGCGGGGGTGTAGCGGTGGAGGAAGGAGAGCCACTCGAGCAAGAAGCGGCGCGTCCGCTGGACGCCGCAGGCATCGGCGCCCCAGTGGTCGAGGCCGTACTTGACGTAAGACTTGAGGATGTCGAGCCTCTCCGAGGCGGAGATGTCCCAGGTTCGTCGTTCTTTGATCTCGGTCGGCAGCCACGGCTTGATGAGAGCGCCGCGGGCGAGCATCGCGCACGATTCGACGCGCGGCGCCTCGGCGCGCTTCGCTTCCCAGTCTTGGTGGGACAATATGTCGCCATTGCCGATGACCGGGATAAGCGCGGCGGCCTCGTCCTGGCAGGTGGCGACGCGGTTGATTGCCGACCAGTCGGCGAGCCTCGAGTACCGTTGGGTTCGCGACCGTCCGTGGACGAAGACGGCCTCGACGCCCCTCCCTCGGTGCTGCCAAGACTGCGCCAACCCGACGAGAGTGTGGGCGGACGGGGTGTCGTCGGTCCAGCCCGTCCGCATCTTGACGGTCACGGCGCACGCGACCGTCCGCAGCGCCGTCTCGACGACGCCGCGGAGCTTGGCGCGCTTGCGCATCAACGAAGCGCCGCAGCCTCGTCGACAGATCGGGTCGATAGGACACCCGCAGTTAACGTCCACGAAGTCCACGTCGCAGTAACGCCGGATCAGTTCGCAGCACTGGCCCATCTGGTCCGCGTGGGCGGCCGCGATCTGCACGCCGAAGACCTTTTCGCTCGCGTGCCGCCGGAGTAAGGCCCACTCCGACGGCTGGCCTTCGATCAGATTTTGGGCGACCGCCATCTCGCCGCACGTTATGTCGGCCCCCAGGTCCACAAGCACGCGCCGGAACGGTAGGTTCCCGACGGTCGTCAGCGGCGCGACGTACACCTTGTCCCCGAAGTCGACGAGCTTGCGCGGACGCAAAAATAAAGGATCCACCCCCGTCTCCTCTACAGGCTGCGCGCCGCGCGCGGTCTCGAAGGCGTACCTCTTCCGCTGGAGCTCTTGCAACGTCTCCAGGGGGATCTTGTTCCGCTCGTCCTCGGCGGCGGCGGGGGTCCCCCTCTCGAACGGGCTTTCCTCGCGCGGCCGGTTCCGATTCCGGCCCTTGCTCCTTTTTAACGGTGGTTCGCAGGACGAACACGACGACGTCACCTCCACAACGTACTCCCGCCGCACGGGCTGCAGGTGCTCATCGGCGAGCGCGTCGAGCCGTGCCTCGCGCTCTGGGTCTGTCTCCTCCACCATCTTCTTAGACTACTCGCTTGAGACCGTTGAGACCTTTTTTCACAACCTTGGAAGATTCGGATCCTCTTGACCCTCGTTTTCGTCACCGCACTCCACTCCACTCCACTCCACTCCACTCCACTCCACTCTCGAGATCATCATCATCATCATCCTAGTGATACAGGAAGCGCGCCGCGAGAACAACCAACCAGCCAGCCGACCAAATCGTGCGAAGATCATCCTCCTCCTCCTCATCTGAAGGAAGGAAGGAAGGAAGGAAGGAAGGAAGGGGGTGTTTTATATTTATCCGTAGGTCTTCTCCCCCCCAAAGAAAGTAAAGTAAAGTAAAGTAAAGTAAAGTAAAGTTGGGGGTTAGTAATTCGAAAAGAGCATGAGGGTCGCCCCCCTGGCGACGGCGGCGGTGGTGGGTTTCGGGAAGGCGCTGGTGATGGCCCCGCAGCGGAGCGTTGGGTCTGGGCTGCTGCGAAGCCACGAGCTGCGCTTCGACCACCTCGAGGTGTACGTCGACGATGTGCGGCCGATGGAGGAGTATCGAGAGCTCGAAGGCGCAATGGACGCGTTCAGTGTCGCGATGGAGCGGGAAGGGCTCGCGGGGAAGACGTGGTACAGCGAGGAGGACGTCGAGGCTGCGAAGAGATTGTTCGAGAACTTGGCGGTGAATGCGTCGTCCAAAGACCTGATCGCTCAGCTGATCTGCGGACTGAACTGGCGGTCGGTCGGGGTGCTGGAAGCAGAGGGAACTCGGAGCGTGGCCGTCGCGGCGCCCGGGGAGGGCGGGGCGACGTTCGTGATCACCGCGTCGGAAGCGGCGTACTGCCGGGAGTTTTTCAAGCCCGATCGACCGGGCGTGGGCGCTTTGGCGTTCCGGTGCGAAAGCGTCGACGCGGTGCGCGAGTCGTATCGCGCGACACACCCCGAGCTCGAGGCAAGGTGGTGCGGGGACGACGTGTTCGAGGCGTACGCGTACTACAAGGGCGACAAGCCCGACACGTCGAGCTTGGTGCTACGGTTTTTGGAGGGGGGGATGCCGCGCGATAGTTACGAGAACCCCGCTGCTCGCTTCGCGACGGCCGACCACTGGGTATCCAACGTCCTGGACCGCGAGGGGTTTATCCGGACCATGGAGGAAGCCCTCGGACTCTCGCGGCGCGTCGAGTTCGACGCGGGCGTCATTGCCGCGGGCGAGGCAGTCATAGAATCGACCGTCGTCGGCGGCGATTCGGTTTACCTTCCCGTCAACAACGCGCTCTCCGAAGCCGGGCACGTCGCGGCCTATCTCCGGGAGATCGGCCAGGGCGTGCAGCACGTCGCGTCCCGCGTGGACGACTTGGTGCAGTTCGTGTCGACGGCGAACATGTTGCGCGAGGTAACGGGTATCGGCTTCGAATTTTTGGATATCCCTCGGACCTACTACGGCGTATACCGAGGCCCCGAGGACGTCGCGAAGAGGCTCGACGGTATCGTCGACCGGAACGGCCTCGTCGACCTCGACGCGACGAGACCCCGCGTCCTCGAGCGCCTCGCGGGCCTCGAAGATTCGGAGTCGATCGCCGACGCCGTTCTTCGCGCGAGGTACTCGAACGTCGAGGCGCTGCTCGGGGATCGCCTCTCGGAGGAGCAGTACCTTCGCCTCGTCAAGTCCCGCATCCTCGTCGACGTCCAGGGTCCCGACGCCCTCCTCCAGATTTTTACCAAGAGCATCCTCCAGCGCGAAGAACACCACGAAGCGCCTTTTCTCGAGTTCATTCAACGAAAATGCCCGGACGACAAAAAAAAACCCGGCTGCGGCGGCTTCGGGATCCGCAACTTCCTCGCTCTCTTCATCTCGATCGAGCTCAACGCGGCGATGCAGCTCCGCGCGAAGGCCACCGACGCGAGCGACCGGGCCAGAGCGGACGCGAAGATTAACTGTGTCTCCGCCCAGCTCGCCGAGTCAAATCCCGTCTTGGACGAGATCGCGGACGCGATGGCCCTCGAGGCGCGCCACCAACACGATCCTCTTCTCCTCGAGGCGGCGCAACAACGCAAGGCGGCGGCGCAAGCCAAGCTCCAGGCTGTCTCCGCCCGCTACGCCGAAGAGGCCCGCCGAATCGAGGCAGCGTCGTTCGCTCCGCCGGCAATCGCCTCTAACTAGGCTATATCTTCTTCTTCTTTTGAGCGCACGAAAATACCGGAAGAAGGGAACAAACTGGCGGCGAGCGAAACCAAGCGCAGTGCGCGGACTCTAGTCGTCGGCCACCAGTTCGAAAAGTACGTACACCTTCGCGCGTCTCCTACTCGTCCTCCTGAGGCGCGTCCCCCTACCTATACATAGCCCGTCGATCATCGATTATTCCTTCCGCAGGTGCGCGTGTTCAGTCCCACCGCGTGGTGCAATATATATAGCGTCCTCCTGATTTCAACATAGAGGGTTATTAATAAATAAGTCGATAGTTATTTATATTAGTACCGGAGGGAGGGAAAGAGTGGGCCGAACGGCGTCGGCCCCGCGGGCTCGGGCATGGAGGTCGAGAAAAAATAACGGTATATTATGGCAAAGCTCGCGGAAGCGAAGCAGAACCCCCCGAGGGTGTACTGCACTGCGACCGCGGCCCCCGTGCAAAAGCTGCCGTTCCATGTGAGACCGCACCCGCAACAGCTTCCGGTCAAGTACCAGAAGCCCCCCCCGAGCGTCAACGCGTCCACGACGACAGCGGGGCGGTCCATCGCCGAGCCGCCTCGCGCGAGCTTGGCCGCCTGCGACAATATGATAATCCCCGAGCCAATCACGAAGATCGCATTCCCCCAAAACAAATGGAAAGCAGTCGGGATAAGGAACGACGATCCCACCAGGTACGAGGCCGACCCGCAGACCGAGAAGAAAAAGTTGTAGTCGTTTCCCACATCGCCTACCCGCAAAAACCACCACTCGGTCAGGTCGGCGACAAGGAACAACGCGGATCCAAGCGTGTAGAGGTACCCCGCGGCCGTCGGCGCGCCATGCAGCGCATACGCCGCAGGAAAGAATAAAGGGGAAGCCGCGAAGAACCCAAGTGCTGCCAAGTTAAACAAGCCCGAGTGATACGCTCGCCACGCGAACGACGGCGGCGGCCGTTCCTTTTCTTGCATCAACGCCACGGAAAACGAGCTCGCCATCGCTCGTCCCTATCACAGATTTCGATACACTTACCACCACCACCAATGCCACAAATCCTGTTGATGGAATCAACACCTCTATACGAATCGAAAAATTGGTCCGACCGACCACCCAACATATAGAAAAATTAAGTAGTCATCTGACCGTCCGACCGGTATAGAAAAATTAAACACTCATGTTGGGTTGAAGCTTAAACTATCTTGCCGATCTTAGCATATCTTGCGTGCTTGCCCCGACAATATCGTAGACGGACGGTGGAAGGTTGAATTTGAAGAGTGTTGGGGCGGCGCGGTACCTTTCAATAGTGTTGCGGCTGCCCGGTAGCACCACGCTCTCGCGGTCGGTCGCGTTGCTCTTCCTCGTGTTGCGGCCGCGCGGTACCACGAGGCTCTCGCGCTCGGTCGCGCTCCTTTTCCTAGTCTTGCCGCACGCTCCCACGCGATGTCGGTCTTGGTCCACGTCGAGGTCGCGGTGCTTCTGCTGCTTCTGCTGCTTCTGCTGCTTCTCAGCTTCGTTCGGGCGGTACCGCGCAAGCCGCGCGCGTCCCTCGGTGTCGCGGCGCTCTTTAGGCACGAGACGCCGCGGCTCGTCCCAGGAGGCGTGGCCATCATTTCTTCGGAGTATGAAATGGAACGTTCCACATTCGTCTAGTATTCCTCCGTAGGAAGTAGAACCGACGGAAAGCGCCGAAGAAATGATGCCGACCTCCCCCCCCCCCCCCCCGAGCCCACCATCCGCACCCACCACCCCCCCCAGGCGACCGTCCGTCTGTCCGTCCGTCCGTCCGTCCGACAGCCTCGTGCTACCGCGCGGCCGCAACACTATTGAAAGCTACCGCGCGGCCGCAACACTCTTGAAATGGAACGTTCCACCGTCCGTCTACTATTGTCGGAGTATGAAATGGAACGTTCCACGTTTGAGCAAAGGTTGAAAAATTCAAAAATTGCACGATACTATAGAATGCCGCGAAGATCTCGTCGTGACGCCTCACAAAGTACAACCGATGGAAAGCGCCGAAGAAATGATGCCGACCCCCCCCCCCCCAAGGCATATCGCACACGTGTTGGTGTACGGCTACAATCCCGACGAGACGTACTGGGCCCTCAAAGCCGAAAAAGAGCCCACCATCCGCACCCTTCTCGAACACGCCGGAATCTTCCTCGAATACACCAACATCCAGCCCATCTCCTAACCACCATCATCCCCCATCAATGCCCCTCTCGAACACAAACCTTCATCCAACACCTTCGCAAAACCCTCAACCCCCAGCATTTGCCCTACGTCACGTCATTCGCAACGCACTTATTAAACGGATAGCCCCCATCAACAGCCCCAACGTTAGCCCTTCTTAATTGGTTTGTGGCTTGCCACAACACGATATTTATGTTGTGCGACGCAAACGGCCAGTTCAAAAACTACAGATGGATCTGGAGGAATCTCCTGGTCCTGTTTCGGGTAAGTAATAAGTTCCTGTAACTTATAAGTGGGGGTTGGCGGCGTAAATTTGCTGCTGCTGCTGCTGCCTTGTTAGAACTGAGCAGTGATGTGCTCGATATTATTATTACGGGCGCGATTGACTGGCGAGTCGCTCTCTCTCGACATGTTAGTCCATCGACGTGACCGCTTTGCCAAACTCCCCGTGATGATGTACAACCAGGATAGAGCTGTGTACATCCCGCGTGAATTGGTCAGTTCCCGGGATGTTGGGCACGTGAAGAAAAGACGCGCGTGGATGCTTGAAGGTACCAGTTTGCGGTGTGGCGGGAAGACATAGATGACCGGTTCGCCGCCGAAGGGTAGCAGCTTTAGTGACGGGAATCGGTGGGTGACATGACCCGTTGCGTGCATGCTGAGTTGGTCCTCGCGAGAAGACGACCATGAGTGCGTTGATTGTCAGCCTGAACTTTATGGACTAATAATAATAACGCGAAAAAGTTATCTACATTTTCAAGTGGCTTCCCTTCGATGCGAATGTGGCGGAGACTGAGGAAGCGTACGTAGAAGATGCCGAGTCACTGTCGATCAAGGAACGTGACCGAATGTACCGATTGCGGGCGAGGTGCAGCACGAGGGGATGAAGACGAGCATCCTGACGCTGTCGGACCCTCGGAGGAGAAGTCGGAATGCAGACGATCGTGGGTCGGCGACGCTGAGTTGGGCGACGGCGAGTCGGGAGGTCGTGCCGTGAAGCTCACGTGCCGAAAAAAAATCGCTGCTGCAGACGACTACGGTTTGTCATCTCGATATCTCGACGGTTATTTCGTGTGAGTGCCGGCGGTGTTAGCACGGAAGATGATGCGGCTGAGCATCTAGGCGCGAGAGGGGTGCGACGATAGGGACGTTCGAGGGGAAGCTCAACCGCCTGCTGCAAAGTTGGAGTCGTGATTACGCACGATCGCGTTTTACGGTGTCATCGACGTCATCCCTCGTGATGCGTGTTTTCCCATTTTCCTCTCCTGCTGCGAGGATGGCGAGAAATTCGAAATCAAGCTAATGCGTACACTGGAACCGTGTCGCGAGACGTGCGTGTCGAGTTTGCCGATCCCTCACGATCACGCTGTCAAACGTCCGACGATACTCGCGACGCGGCGCAGACAAGTTCCCATCGTGTTTCGAATCATAGGCGAGCGAATCGAATATTTGGCAACAGCAGTCGCTTTTGACCTTCCCGGCAAAGGTCGGAGCGCAGCACAATCAACTTGCCAACAGAGGGCATTGATGGGATATAGGAAGGAGAGCTGCCCGCGTTGACGATGATGGAGAGGTAGCCGCCCAGCGCCGCCCAATAAGTATAAAAAAAACCTCCTCCGAGCTCTTTGCGGCGGTGGAGGGCGACGACGACGACTTCCAACAAACATGAGCCGCCGCGCCTCGCGATGCAGCGGCAGCCCACGACCTCGTGACCCTCTCGGGCATCGGTGGTACCCCGGCGTGGCTGATGACAGCCGCAGCAACTGCCGTGAACGTTCGAGTTGTTCGGAGCCGGCGCCAACGAAACTCAAAACGACGACGACATTTTTTTCAGTCCGCAGACCGCGGTTGCAGAGCGGCATTCGACGAGGTGCAGGATCACCAAACGCGGCCGAAGACTGTCCCGGGGCAAAAAGCGGAGCGAGAAGAACGAGCGCAAGCTCTAGCGCCGCGTTTCTAAGCAGCCCGCCGTCTTGCGTGACCCTTCGACGTACGGCAAATAATACTCGAGCGGCGGACGGAAAAAAAAGTGCGGCTCCGACGACATCGGCCGACAGCATCCGCGGTGTCGAATCGGGCGAGTGCTGTTGCTTGGGCAACCCCGCTTTCGAGAGCGCCCATGACTACAACTCCGCCTTCTTATGCGCGCCGGCGTTGCCGCCTTCGGTTTCCTCTTCTTCTCCAAGGAATTCGCTGTCTTGAACCTAAGCGACCTGACCGCAGCCACTATTCCAATATCGGCAACGTCGGCATTCGCCTACTCCTGAACGTTCTTTCACTGTCTTACATTCTCGTGCTCCTCGGATTTCCTGCGTCTCGATTTCAATCTCTAGGTACCTGACGATTCTCAGGCCCGGGCGCATGACGTGGCTAGCACATGGCCGCGCCAAGTCACTTTAAGAGACCAACGCGCACGTGGCAGCAGCTTGACCACCCCGCGGCCGGTGCGCGTCGAACACAAGTCATTTCGGTGAGAGAGAAAGAAAATGAAAAGCGGCAGCCTGTGACACAGTGACCGACGCGGCCTTCTTTTGCGGCACGGAGAGTGGCATTGCCTGTAATAATTTGCAAGCCCTCATCTCTAACATTGCTCCAAAATCTCGATTGCCACGAGCTTGCCGTCGTCTTGCATGCCATTATGGTTCTCGATTCTGCGTTCTTCGTGCGGCTGAGACCAGCCAGCCTGGCGGAGAGCGCCGTGTACGCGCGCCAACTCGGTCGAGAGACTTGGCTCGTCGCCCATCACGGGCTCGCCGAGCTCGATGCCCATCAGACGCAGCGTCCCACGTCGAACCACCGCCTTTCCCTGAATTGTCGCAATGCGCGGCAGAAGCTTCGATCTCTCGCTGGAAGCGCGGGCCGTCGCCGTGGTCGAGGTCAAACCTTTTAACGGCGACGCGGCGGCAATTCCAGCAGGCCTCGATAACACGTCCGTTGCGTCCACGTAGCCAAGGTGTAGGTCCCAAACGTCGTCGGCCTCGACTCCTGGCACACCGAGCGTGTTGTGCCGTTCCCACGGGGTTTCGACGTCGTCAGCTTGATTTCTGTGACCTGTTTTCGGCTTACTTCGACTCGCAGACCTGTCGTCGTCGTCGTCGCCGCCGCCTCGATCGTCGTCATCCGGTGGCCCCGCCGTCTCAGCAACGAATCGGTCGTCTCCTGTTTGCCATCCTCTGATTTTGCTCTCGACCAGCCGCGCCCGCCACAATAGAGCGTGTTGCGCCTCATTCGAGGAGTTTCTTTCGCTGCATCAACGAGCCACGCCCACACGCGAAGGTATTCTGGCTCGCCAACATACCATCGGCCGCTCGCAAGAAATTCGACCCCAAAATCATCTCCATTGCCCGAAAACGCAGAGCGCACAAAATACGTCCGCGTGCCACTCGTGATGACGCCAAATTGGCAGTTGTTGAGCAACATCTGTCGTGCGAGCTGGCCGATAGGATTCCTCGTGCGCCGGTCGGCATTGGGTGGGTGTACGTCGACACAATGGAATCGTAGCACTCTGTAATCCGCAAGTTGTGTGTCGATTCTTCCTCGACGCTGACCAGAACGCGGCGGTCGGCGGCGTCTAGTATTGTGTCGTCCGGCCTCCCTCGGCCGTCGCTGTCTTGCCCAAAAATGAACGGAAGCGCCGAGAGCACCATATTGCGCAAGTAGGCGCGCTCCAGAGCCTCGTCGCCAAGCTCGCCCCTATACGACCAACACGAGTAGTAATGAGTGTTAACCTTTGGCCAATCCAGGCCTCCGGTCGGCTGGTGCGCGAGAACGGTTGCGGTGTGATTTTTCCCAGTCCTTGATTTCCAAAGGATACGTACGGACGCGACCGTCATCTTTTGCCAACGTTGGACGCGTCCCCTGATTCTCTTTCCCAAGCAGGCAAGGAAGCGCGCGGAAAGCCAGCACGTCTAGAATGGTTCGATGCATCGGCTGGTCCCCAGGGTCTGCGATCGCAATGCGCTGCTCGTTTCCATCGCCACGGTCTGCCTTCTCCTCCCTCGAAAGCGTTCGCGTCGATTTTCCGTCGTCGTCTTTCTCCCCTTCCGAGTTTAAAGTGCTGGGCACGACAGCGTGTCGATAGAGGGCCCCGTGCGGCGCAATGCTCTCCAAGCCAGCGAATGTCCTGCGGGGAATCGAAGAAAAGTGCTCGTCTGCAACCTTGATCAACGATGTAATAATCCGTGCGCACGGTGTGTGTGTTCTAAAAGGAGGTTTTGGTGTATATACTCTGTGTACGCGAGATGTGTGGCATCGGCGGACTGGACGGAGAGGTGAGCGAGGCAGATGGCGATGGGGGCGAGCTTGGGGAACTGCGCAGTACCAGAGACGACCCAGTCGGAGGCGGAAGATGTCAACTTCTTCTGCTTCCAGATATGGACGTCGACGGCTGCAATAAATAAACGAGCTTGTCGAGAACGGGCTACGGCGGATCGATCAAACTTCTGCTTGCGCGCGATGACTCCGCCGCCACGGGTCCAGTTGCATAGGAGGGTGTGGTCGAGCCGCGTTCTGTTCGGCGGGGTCGGCGCAGAACAGCTTGATGACCTCGAGGCAGTCGTTCATTCCGCTGTTGAGGAGGATGCGCCAGGCAGCGTGCGTCACGAAAGGGTCGAGGATCCTGGCGATGATGTTGGCCGATGCGTGAGGCCGAACAACCACGGGCCCAGACCGACCGGCAGGAGCTTCCTCGGCTCCCGAAGTTCCGCTAGGTAGTTCTCGCGATGGTCTTCGAGTTGCGGACGTGCTGGATGATGAGCGCCGAGCCGAGCGCGGGGGCCGTGCGTGGCACCACAGCCCTCGATGCGGTGGATCGCACAGTCGAAGGGTGGTTGCGGAGAGACGGCGTGCCCGGCCGTTTCCTCGACGTCAGCCCGGAACTGCGATAGCGTGACCGGCCTCGTTGCCTCGGACAACTAACTGGTTGTCGTCGGGGAGCGCCTCGACGTTACCCTTTTTCTTCTTCTCGTAATGGACGATGGTGTGGTCGGCGTAGGCGAAGCGCACCTTTGCGAACAGCTCGAATTTGAGGTCACGGTCGAAGTTGCACTTGAAGGCGCGCCGAGCTTGACGTACTTTGAGTTGCAAACGTAGTTATAGACGAGGGCCTCGAACTCTGAGATTTCGGCGAGGTCCTCCGCCATCAGGTCGAGGCAGTGGTTCTATTTCCAGATCATGGTTTGCCAGCGCCAATAGTAGTAGCGAGAGATGCGCCACGAACGCCGCTCGACCAGGATACGCCCATAGTTCGAGCCGTGTTGAAAATCGGATTTTTTTCCCGTCAAGTCGGATCCCTGACAAAGTATGATGATTTGTGGCTGGCTGGGGCCGAGCGCCTTGTTCAATTAGTCGCCGTCGAGGAACTACGTAAAGGCGGTCTGCAGCGTAGCTGGCGCGAGAACCTGCGATGTCGGGATGGTGAACGGAATATCTCGACGGTATTAGAGTATTGTTTAACAACAGCCAACCTGCAATGCATTTAACGTCAAAATTATGCTTTGAAAAACGGAGATAACGTACACCTCGGCGCCAAGAATCGACAGCGCGCTGCAACAACAACACGAGCCTCAAGAACAACAAGAACGTTTAGAACTCGAGCGTATAAACTACGCGTTCCCCAACGCGGGAGCAGAGTGTTGTGTTAGAGGGGGTAGTCATAGGCGGGAGTTGCGAATTCGGCGTTTTGACGTCGACGGAATGAACTGAATAGCAGCAGACTTTAGAGATTGCGCGGTCTCGACGGAATACGCCTCTAATTGCGTCGTCGCGATACGACTACGTTCGATTGCTTTCGGATTGTCGAGGCCGCGGGGCAAAAGAGCAGGAGGTGGTGGACAACGAGCACAAGATGCTAAGGCAGATGACGATACGGGTGACTCGGAATACTTACGCCTCTAGAAGGCGAAGTTGGCAGCGGCGAAGCAGGCTGCAGACGCCGCAGCAGAATTTTTGGAGGTTACCGCGCGGGCGAGCAGACGGCTGCGGCGGTGCAGACATCAGCGGAGACGAGGTCGAGGCCGGAATACCCTACTAAAGGAAGCGAGTATCGATCTCCGAGACATCACCACCCCGCGGCGCCCTACGAAGCCCGTGCTCCAACCGCCACCGACTGCTCCCACAAACAAGACGCATTTTCGAGTGCGCCCCCCTCGCCAAACCCCCCATTTTCTCCCCGATGACGCTGGCTTCATCACCACCCCGAATGCAGAGAAGCACTTCCCGAACACGTCGACGCTCATTTCGGCCATGTTGCCGCGAGCACACCACCTTCATTCAGACTCCAGTAAGACTGCCAGAAAGACTCGTACATACTGCGAGTCCCGTGCATTCAGTGAAACACGTACGTACCGCGACTCCCGTCGCCATCGGCTTGTGCTCGGAGTATCCACAACCACGCAAGTGCCTCGATGGGGGGGGCGCACCCGTTGGGATTCATCACGGCACACACTAATAAAAAAGGAGCGAACAATTAAAATCTCGGAGGAAAGCAACCTGATACTGAGGGACTTGGAGGTCACCGGGGTTGAACCGATGACTTTCCGCATGCAAAGCGGACGCTCTGCCACTGAGCTAGACCCCCTTAGAACGACAACCGTAGGTATCATACGTTCTCGTACACTGAGTATATTAACACTTCCCGGGAGTGTGTGTACACACTCACTTAAGATTTCTTGCAGGTCATGGGTCTTGAACCCTCCTACCTTGTGTGCCCACGTCACTTACACTTAGGAAAAAGTATCGATCCTTCTCGATTTGTGCGTGTCATCCTTGCGCAGGGGCCATGCTAATCTTCTCTGTATCGTTCCAATTTTAACGGATGCCCCACTGAGTGGGGCTCCGTTTGTTTCATGCGCAAATACATTAATAAATAACTAACTAGCTTCAGACCTCTCCTGAGCATGGGAGCCTCTCACGGCTATTTCGCCACGGCCCTCTAGCATGAGCCCTCGCTAGAAACCCTAATAATCGACTTTTCAAAACGCAGTAGAGATACGGAGTCCGAACGCCGTGGCGCCGGCCGTCGATGCTTGTGGAGGAGGAGTGGCCAAACTCGCTGGGGGATCTCCTTGACACATGTCCTTGTCATGGTAAGCGGCGCCGCGGCGCGCGAATTTGTATGTGTCGCGTCGGTGGCGGTGTTTGTGGGCTGTTTGAATTAAGGACGCGATGCGCTTTTCTGGCCGAGCGCCTGCGAATTTTTAGGCAACTCCCATAAAAAATAAGACGGCCCGTCCCATTCGCCGGCGCTGGGCTCTTATTCTCACGCTCGTCCCGTGACGGCGCTCTGCACGCAGGACCTCGAACCAACTATGCTGGTGGATGCGTTCAAGGACCTCAACGACAAGCTCAATGGCGCACTCGATTGCGTTCCTTTCTGCGTGAAGCCCGGTCGCACCTTTTGGGCTAGCCACCCTAAGTCCTCCTGGTACGAGGTGCTCCAGCTCGAGCCCGAGGACTCCGACGTGGCCTTGGAGGGACTCGGCAATGGGAAAGAAGCAGCCGGCGCTGCGCAGCATCTACCGCGTCAAGGGCTCGGGGACGCACCCTGACTGCCAACCCTTCGTTGCGGACGACAACAGCAGCCAGTAAATTGGTTCACCTACCACACCCCATTACATCCCGTTTCTACCGTCGCTGGCGCGACCCGAAACACACCCCGAGGATTTCAAGTCCGTGAAGGTGCCCCCCTCCAAACATCCGTGCGGGTCCCCACAGTTCACATACGGTCGGGGTCTCGACAAGGCACTCCGCCAATTCCGCGTACCGACAAAGACCTGGTAATTCCTCGCTCAAGATCATGACAAAAAAAAAAATCGCGACGACAGGATATCAACTCCCTCTCGATTCTCCTCTCTGCAGCCCTCCTCTGAACGCCCTGCGTTTTTATTCCGCGCGTCACGGGATTAGCATACCCCCCGTGCGTTGGGCTGGCATGTTGTTAGATATTTAAATGCGTTGATCTCATTTGATACATCGCGCAGGTCGTGCGTCGGGCGTACTACAGCGTGACCTCGTGACCAACCACGAAGGCCTCTTTCTGTATGACATCAACGGCATGTGGACTAGATTACCCACCGATGTGCTCATAGAGACGGATGGTCACACGATGACAAAGGCGAAGGGAGATACCGAGACCATCATCTAGCACGTCGATCCCCTCTAGCGCGCCTACGCGTCTCTCTTCCCTCTCATTCGCGCTGCGCGTCTTCTCACCGACTGCGACGACGTTGAGAGGCTCTGCGCCGCCTACAACAACACGTCAAACGCGCACGCAAGTGTACCCGACCATCCACGTGCAGCTCAAGCTCCACATCATCGAAGGCCACGTCAAGTCCACCACCGCCAGGCACCGGCACGCGGACGGTCTCTTCACCGAGGACGCCTGCGAGGCGATCCACAAGGTCATCGACGCGCTGCGTCGTCGCTTTGCATGCGTCGAGGGCACCATCAAGCAGGGTGTCGAAGTTCAAAACCCTCGAAGTGAAGTCACGGGCCGGCCGGACGTCCAGGCCCTTGGGGACGCTCGTCGCCGCAAGCGTCGGGCGCGCGGACCATACGCCAAGAAGCTAAAGACGTCGCGCTAGGCATTGCGGGATGAGTTGGGCAGAGACCTAGGGCTATGGCGCGAGCTGACCCTAGAGGGCCGAAAAGTCAAAGCTTGACGGAGGGGAAGAAGGGGCCAAAATTGGTCTGGCCGGTGGGCTTCGGCACGGCGGGCGAGACGAAATAGCGGTATATCATGGCGAAACTTGCGACAGTGAAGCTAAGCCCGCCTAGGGTGTACTGCGACGCGACGGCGTCGCCGGTGCAGAAGTCGTGGTACCACGAAAGGCCGCAACAGCTTCCAGTAAAGTACCAGAATCCGCCAACGAGGGTGAACGCGTCGACGACAACCGCAGGAAGGTCGGCGCTGGGATTGGCGCCACGCACGAGCTTGGCCGCTTGCGATAGAACGATAATCGCCGAGCCGATCACGAATAACAAATCGCCCCAAAAAGGGTGGTATGCCGACGGAATAAAGAGGGAGGAACCGGTAAGGTAGAAGATCGAGCCGACTACCGACGCAAAGAAGTTGTAGTCGTCGCCCGGGTCAGCCTCCCGTAAGTACCACCATTCAGTGAGATCTGCGACGAGGAAGGACGCCGAGCCCAGAGTGTAGAGGTAACCAGCAGCCACGGCGGCGCCCGGCAGACTGTAAGCAGCGGGATAGAACAAGGGTGATGCGGCGAGAAATCCGAGTGCGCCCAAGTTGAAAGCCGTGGCATGATACAATCGCCACAAATATGACTGCGGTGGCAATTGCTTTTCGTCCTTACCAATCAACGACACGGCGAAGGACGTCCGCATCCTAATAGTACGTCAGTCTTGTGATCCTAACTACTAATCGACAGATGTTTGTCTGTTTGTGTTTGTT